>NDGN011519710.1:479-12408 GCA_002564285.1 Tympanoctomys barrerae | reverse complement strand
ACTTTGGGATTACAAATATTGGCTTCTTGGACCGAGATGAGGACCTGGAAGTGTCTCCTACACCTATTTATTGTCTTTTTGAGTCAGTGTCTCACTATGCAGTCCAGGCTGGCCTTGAGCTCACTTTGTAGCCCAGGTACATCACGAACTCATGGTGATCCTCCAGCCTCAGCCTCCAGAGTGCTAGGATTACAGGCGTGCACCACTACACCTGGCTAAGATTTTATTTTAGTTAATTTCACTTTTTCTTTTTACATTTAAGAAGTTGTAAAGAATAGAATTTTATGTGGTGGCTCATGCCTGCACTTGTAGTGCTTGGAAAGCTGAGGCAGGAGGATCAGGAGTCTGCGACCCGTCTGGGATACATAAGTGAGTCCAAGGCCAGCCTACAAGACTCTCTCAGAAAGAAAGAAAGAGAAAGGAAGAGAGAGAGAGAGAGAGAGAGAGAGAGAGAGAGAGAGAGAGAGAGAAGAGAGAAGAAAGAGAGAGGGAAAGGGAAAGAGAAAGAGAAAGAGAAAGAAAGAGAGAAAGAGAAAGAGAACTTTAATCGGTTCATGCTTCTGGAAGCTGGGAAGTCTGAGAGGCTGGCTTTGGCATCAGGTGAGGCTCCCAGGTACAGCATAACATGTCAGAATGCATCAGAATAGTAAGATGCTTTCATTATGTGACTAGATAGAAAATTTTAAATTACATATGTGGTTCCCATTTGTGGCTCTCGTATTTCTGTTGAACAATATCACTCCATACAAAACCAAAGAATATATATATATATATTTTTTTTTTTTTGTTTTGTTTTTTTTGTTTTTTTTAACCGAGGATTGAACTCAGGCCCTTGGGCTTGCCAGGGAAGCGTTTATTCCACTGAGCCATTTCCCTGGCCCACTAGAATATTTTTCTAAAACACAAATCAGAATGTGTTGCAAACTTTGTAGAGGTCCACCATACCTTCAGGTTAAAGTCCGTCTGCTCAACACATATTCCAGCCCTTCAGGACCCAGCCCAGCCTCATCTCTTAGCACCTCCTCCCTCCTTCTGCCCTCTGTGTGCTACATGCTGCTCTCTGTGCTTCCTCCAAGCCCTTCAATGAACCATGTCCCTGAGCCTTTCTACATACTGTGTTGTGTGCCTGGAGCACTCTTGCCCCTTTTGGCCTGAGCAATGTTCTGCTCATCTTTTCAGTCTTTGCTTCAATGTGTCTCTTCTCTGGGAGGCTTTCCCAGATACCCACCTTTTCTAAGTTTCCATTGTTTCTCTAGCTTGCTCCTTCCCCACTTTGTCCCCAAACAGACACATCCTTTTTCCAGACTGATCAGATTCTTGCCTGTCCTATGCACTGTAGAATCCCCGGCACTTCTCAGAAAGGCTGCTGTATAGTTAGCCATCAACAGATTTTAATAACTGAATAACTAGATGAATCAATGAATGATATCCAGAACCAGCTAAAGTTTCTCATGACAGATAGGACCAGACTAGTTGACTTCTAAATCTCGAAGAGATGGCTACTCACTGACCATTAGATTCCCAGGCTCAGTGATAAGGAAAAAAAACAACAACAAAAAAAACCCTCTTGTCGTACAGTGCTCTGTCTTCACCTCTGCTCCCAACCTACACAGGCCACTGATGGTAACCCAGGTTACCCACTGGTCCTTCTTCCATCCCAAGAAGGTCAAACAGTACTGCTCACCTCCCAGAAAGGCCTCCTGCCACTCACTCTAGTATCTTCAGAAGAAGCCGAAGATTCTTTCTAGAGATGACCTTCCTGGGTCAGGGATGGTAGAATTGAAGGAAGAAAGTGAATAGGAGTAAGGAGAGTATTGGTTCTGAGCTACTGTTTGCCTAGCACCAGAATAATTAATGTGCATGTTACTAGTGAACTGTGAACCTTGTCCTGGATGTTTCTTGGGAAGATTTGGGCAGTACAGACCCTGTGGTGGATGACAATTGGTGGTCACCTTGTAACATCCACCTGAACTGAAGTACCATGGTGCTGGGTGTGGGAGGTCCACCTGAGAAGGCAGCATAAGAAGCAGAACTGGAGAAGAAATAAAGAGGCTCTAGGGAGCTGTTGGAAGCTGTTAGGGGGACTGCAGGGAGCTGTTGGAGGACCTTGTCATGCTGGCTTTCCTGATTAACTCTGCTATTCTCATTGTTGAAGGAGCTCAGGACTTTGTCACTGAGGATGGCTAAGGTTCACTTTGGGGGAGCCCTGGTCCTCACTTTAAGCATTATTTCCTGGCTCCAGAAGAAAAGATAGTGCAATGCTCAGTCTCCTGGAGAAGCTTGTTGTGTTGACTTTTCTAATGGGAACTCGGTTTTCCTCATTGTTGGAGGAGCTCTGGACCCCACTGTTGTTGAGGATGGCTATAGTACTTTTTGAGGCAGCTCTGGTTCTTACCTTGAGCATTGCTTCTTGGCTCCAGCTCAGATTCCTCCGCCTGCTGACACAGACCCTTCAGCCCACTGGCATAGACTTTCTAGCTTCTGCCACTGACCTTTGGGCCTTCTCAGCACAGATCCATGAATCAGGGCCACAGGGAACATTGTCATGGGCTCTAGACCTCCAAACTGGACTTGTGGGAGGCATTATGACAGGCTCTAGGTCTTGAGCTAGACTCATGCAGTGTACTACTGTGTGATCCAGGCCCTAGCTGGATTCTTTGGTCTTTAATGTGTGGGGACAGATTTCCTGCACTCTTTGCATATGATTCATTGGGTGATTCAATTAAAATAATCTTATAAAATGTGTGTCCCGTATTGTATTGTTCACCTTGCAAAACCCCAAACTATGGCAGACCCATAACTGAAGAAGGTTGAGAAGTGAGGGTGTGGCTTCTGAGGTTCTGTTGCTGACTTGCTGTGTGACTCAAAACAAATCATATAATCTCTCTGGGTCTCAGTTCTTCAAAGATAATAAAAAAACCATTGTCTCCTGCACCTTGAATAGCCTCTGTGAGACTGGAAAGGGACAGTGGATGTACATGAGCTTTGAAAATACAGTATCAGGGTAAAAGTAAAGGCAAAACTACCAGGCTGTTTGTTTTTGTTTGTTTATTTTGAGATAAGGCCTCACTGTGCTTTTTTGTTTGTTTGTTTTATTTTTGTATTTTATGGAAGGGTCTACAGGGTGTTCAGGGTCTCACTACTAGATCGGACTCGTAGTGATCTGCCTGTTTACAGCCTCCCAAGAGTTGGGATTGTAGATGCATGTCACCATGCCCAGTCTCATTCCCCAGCTCAGAGCACCCAGGGGGCAGGGCTGGCATAACAGGCCTGGGGATTGAACCCCCAGCCCCTGCACCTGCTTGCAGGCACTTTAATATGCTGAGCTATTTGGCCAGCCCTAAAGTCTCATTGTATAGCCCATTGCTGGCCTAAAACTCACAGCAATCCTCCTGCCTCTGCCTCCCAAGTGCTGGGATAGTAGGCATGCACCTTCATGCCAAGCCACAGGGCTGTTGTTTTAATTGGTAGGAAATGAGCATAATGTTTGAGAAAGAAGAAAGAGGAGGGAAGCAGTAAGTGAGAGTCCACCTTCTCCCAACACAGAGGGGTTTATATCAAGGCACAGCCAGAAATCATCCTTCTAGGCCTGGCCTGGGAGACAGATCAGTGTGTTCAAAATGTGGACCAGGGGAGCTGAATCTTAAACATAACTTCTGAGAAAGTGGGCCCACCTTGAAAGGAATATAGTCTTATTTTGGTTCTGACACATTTAAGTAAACATGAATACACACACACACACACACACACACACACACACTATACATATGTTGTCCACACTTTAGTTCTGCCCAATACCTTGCTATACCTTGTCTTCCCAATACCTTACTATCTCTTCTCAACTTGGAAGGGATCCCAGTGGAATAATGCCATCCTTAGCCCAGCCAAAGATCACCATGACGGGCTGCTTCATGGTGTGTATGGGGTAGGAGATGTGGGGGGGCTCCAAAAAGTTTCACTGCAGACAAGATGGTGAGATCCCTTATTCTTCCTTACCCAAAGTGGGTCATGTTTATTTGTTTGGTTTTAGTGCTGAGGATTAGTGCCAGGGCTTCACACATGCTCAGCAGGTGCTCTGCCACTGAGGCACACCCTGAGCTCCAAATTGGGTCTTATGTTGGGTGCACACTGGAGATCCTTGTTTTTAGTTCTGTACTACTCAGAGGGTTGATTAGCCTCATCTGTCTCTCTATATCTCTGTCTCTGTCTGTCTCTCCTTCTCCCCCTCCTCTCCTCCTCCCTCTCCCCCTCCCTCTCCCCCTTCCCCTCCCCCTCCCATTCCCTCCCTCCTCCTCCCTCTCCCTCTTCCCATCTCTCTTCCCTTCCCTCTTCCCTTCCTCCTCCCCCTCCCTCTCCTCTCTGTCCTGTCAAATCAAACAAAGCAATCAGTAGTCCCACACTTCCCAACCTAGGAAACCACAAACACATTCCGGAGCCCACTGCCAGCAGCACCAGAAGAGGCTATAATCATACACATGCAGGCTTTCTGTTCCTACTCTCACCCATCTGTGAACTGCTTCTGTTCTTTCCTTTCCCAGAGTGCCTTTGAAAAACAAAATGAGGGCCGTGGAGAGGGTTCAATGGAATAAGAACTTCCCTGGCAATTGCATAGGTCTGAGTTCAATCCCCAGTTCTGCAAAAAATAAAATAAAATAAAATAAAAAAGAAAAGAAAGAAATATCTGTCATTGTTATAGGGAAAGGTGTTAAATAACATGAATTGTCTTCCTGGGTGGGGCAGGAAGATGTTAATGGAACAAAGGAAGAAAATACAGGAATGAAATTCCTTCGGATACTGTAGAGCCCATGAGCAGGAAAGAAAGAGGAGATAAACCAGGAAACTGGGTTAGGGCTCAACCTGCAACATGAGGACTAGGGTGTAGCTCAGTAGTGGAGAACCTACCCATCATGCGTGAGACCTTAGTTTTTAGTCTCCAGCACCACAAAAACAAAGTCTGGAACACTGAATGCCAAAATGAGCATACAGAGAGGTGCGATGACACCAACAACCTTGGTCAGGCAGAGTGTCCTCTTAGCCCAAGCCATGGCCCTCATCATTAGTGCTGCATTCACTAAGGCCAAGTTTCAGGGTATCCCAAACTGGGAGCCCAGCCCTTGGGATTGGCTGTAGTGTTAGCCTGTGTTCCAGATTCTACCTATCTGAAGAGGTCTCTTTGTGGGACCAAAGCAAAGGAGAAGAGCCACTTCCTTTCCTATGGGCTAGTAGACATGGCATCTCTGTCCCCAGAAGGCTAGAGGTAAGGCATAGGGGCTGAAAGGTGGCCAATGCGAGGAGAAATGGGAGTGGATCTGAGGCCCAGTGAGAGGGATCGGGCTGATGGTCACCATCACTGCACTCTTGATTTCCTTTGAGATTAGGCAGAACCTCCTCAATCCCACTTGGAAGTGAAGTGGACTGAGAAGGAAGACTTCATTGGACACAAAAGAGAAGACACCTGAGCACGAGGGTCTCAGAGAGTTCTGGATCCAGGTGTTCTGGCCCTGTGGAGGGAAGGAAGAGCAGGCGTAGGAGGAGCCAGATCTGAGAGGGTCCCTAGGAGTCCAGAAGCGTCCATTCCTCAGATCCTGCTTCTCATTTTGTGCAGCTTTGAGCTAATCACTTTCTCTTGGATCTGCTCCTACTTAGTAAAACAGAAAAGTCTTCTAGGAGGATTTCAGAGACCTTTTAAAGCCCAGATTTGTGTCTGGGGGAGATAGTTCAGTGGTCTAAGTGCCTGCCTGGCAAGCGCAAGGACCCAAATTTGATTCCCACTATCACATGCTGTGCCAGCCCCCGAACTCCAGGCACACCATACTGGCCACTGAAAACTGGGCGTGCAATCCCAGTGTTGGGGAGGCTGAGACAGGAGAGTCACTGTGAGTCCAAGCTATGTATCAAGACTCTGTACCAAATAAATAAAAAGGAAAACAAAAAGCCTTGAATCATGGTGTCTGAACTAAAAATTAAGGCTTTGGACTGTTGGAATATGCCCAAATATATAGGTCTCAAAAAAGGAACTAGAAGACCTACCTGTAATTAAGAGCTGAAGAAGGAGCAAAGAAAAGAGAGTAGGGAGAGAGGAAAAGGGAGGGAAGGGGAGGAAAAGGGAGGGAAGGGGAGGGAAAGGGAAGGAGGGAGGGAAAGAGCNCATCTAAAGGGCAAAAGGAACTTAACTTCCTTCACCCACCTGGATCTAGCTCAGGATCCTGCGCAAACGCTGCATTATAATCGTCAGCCTCATAAATAAGTAAAGAGTCAATGCATCCTGTCTCCAGCCCAGGTCCTTCTTCAGGAAAATCAAACCTGACCCAGTTCTGCCTGCCCATTGTGGCTTCCTTCAGAGAACTTCGGAGGGAAGCAGCTCTTCCAGGTCATCTTGGGCATCCCCCTCTGTGCTGGCCTCCAGCTGCCCCATCCCAGGAGATCAAAGGCCCTTTCCCAACACCACATCCTGGTAGATCCTCCTCTCCTGACAGTCTCCCTTCTGGCAGTCTCCCTTCTCCCAGTTCCCTGGGTGACCCCCAGGCAGGTGTGTATCCCAACCTTGACTGTGTCCTCCCTTCGTTCTCACCCTCCTGGTGCACTGTGCCCTCTCAGCCTGTCCCAAGCATCCCACCTCTCTTGCTGTCCCGCCTGTCTTCTGACCACTGCTTGGCATCAAACAGAATCACCAACAGGATCACCAGCTGCTTCCAACTCCCCTGGCCCCTCCCAATGTACCTCTCCTTGATGCCTGTCACTGACTGTAAATGAGGCCCCCAGTGTCTGACAGAGAAAATGCCATTCTAGAAAGAGGGGCAAAGATCCTTGTGATCTGTGATTAGAGACAGCAGGCCGTGTGCCAGCCAACTGACGCAAAGGCAATTGCTTCCTTTCTTGTTCTGCTACAACAGAGAAGAGTAAATCTCCAACAAGTCAAGTTGAACATTTTGGACCTCAGAGACCAAGACAGTGCCCAGCCCGGTGCGGCACTGGACAGCTGCCTTTTGGGAGTACTTTGAAACACCTCAAAACCTCTTCTTGGTGCCTCAGTTTTCCCTCCACCTCCTTGGCCTATACAGAGAAGGCTCCCATGTCTAAAGAGTCTTGGGGACTACTTGGGCAGTTAGCATGGAGAAAGGAGCTGCTGAACCAGTTGTGGCAGCCCTCTTTGTTCCTAATTATGAATTGCCTTGTTCCAGTTGTTCCCTGGGGACCGCACACTCCTTTAATTAAAAGTTTGTGACTAGCAGACACTATATCTCTGCTTTTTCTGCTCTGTAAGTATGTAGGATATCCTATTTCCGTCAGAGTTAGCCATGGTGGGGCTTTAGCCCACATGTCCAAGTCCCACCTGACCTCCTGTCATCCATCTGCCCACCAACAAAACACAGGAGGTGGATCAGCTGTCAGCGCATGCAATGCCACCCAGGACATGTGAGGCAACAGTGCTGTTCAGAGATGTCCCTGCTGCAACAACTTTCCCCTAGCACTGACACCTGAGGTTTAGCTGGGACAGAGAGGAGCACAGCCAAGGGTAGTCTGGAGATACAGTGCACCCACATACACAAAGTTTCATACAGTATGTGCTACACAGTAAGCGGTAGACAAGTTTTTGCTATTACTGTCAATAAGAGAGGTACCTGACTCTGGTTGGCCAGCACCTAGCTGATAGAGGGGGGAACCTCTGGTATTGCAAAAAGTGATATAGGATCCACTGAGAGAAAGACAGAGACAGAGACAGAAGGGAGAAATGTGGTGACACGCTGGCTACCTTTAATCATAGATCTTCAGTGACAGGCCCAGACTTGAAGTGACAGGCCCAGGCTCTCCAGGAGGGCACTGAGGTCCAGCTCCAGGCTCCTAGGTCTCCCCACAGCACAGGCTGGGGCTGGCACCGAGCACATAGGTTGTGGCTGTCACCAAGGAGGAACTGGCAGCAGACAGAGCAGACTATGTTTTCTTCACAGTCTGAAGGTAACTAGAGGAAGCTGAGAACTCCTCTCCTCTGCTGTGGGGAGGAGGGGCCAAGAGGAAGAGGGAAGCAGGGAGGGCCAGGAGCTATCCCTCTGAAAGCGGGGAATGGGATCCCACCAGCTCCTAGGATGAGCAAGGAGTACAGACTGGAGATGGAACTCCTACAGCCACAGAGGCCCTTGAGGAGATGCCAGGAGCTTGGGTCTCCTGGCTAGAACTGTTCAAGGGGTGACAGTGGTAGCCAGCACTTGGTGAATGTTCACTGCGTGCCAAGCACTGTACTCTAAACTTGGCTGCACTCTAAAGGCAGACTGTGCAGGGCCTGGGAGCGACGGCCTCAGCAATATAGAACTGGGTTCAACTCTCAAACTTTGTGACTCAGTAGCTCTGTGACCTTGAGTGAGTCACTTAACCTCTCTGTTCCTTTAGTTACCTCATTCATAAGGTGGGAATGCTAAGAGTGCCCATCTGGTAGTTGCAAGATTTAGTGGACTCGCATATATAAAGCTGAGCACAGTATCTTCTGCGGAGTAAGCCATAGACAAGTCTTTGCCGTTGCTGTTTTGTTGAATCCTCACATAATTGTCTGCAGAAAATATTATTAATCCCTGAGGATTAAGGAAGCGGCGTGACTCGCCAAAGGTCCCCAGAGCCATATGATAGACAGAATATGAGTGTGCTCCTAAGCAGCCATTGAGGTCCCTCTCCTGAGGAGGAAGCAGCCTCAGGATGGATAGCTTCCCATCACAGTGCCATTCTGGTTTGGAAGCTCCACAGTCTCTTCCTCAGCACTAGGCACTAAGGTGAACCTCTGTCCTGCCTCTGAGGCCTGGCTCGCCCTGTGGGGCCAGCCTGGCTGGTGGCAACAAGCACAAGGTCCATCCCACCCACTGACTCTAGGAATCCACAGAATGGGGAGCCTCCCGGGTGCCTCAGCACCATCACTAGCCCGGGGCCTCCCCTGGGACTTCCACCTCCCATCACAGTGTCCCCCTCGTGGGATGCTGGATGCCCAAGCTGGAGGGACCCTTTCCATTTTAGGATAAACCAGACTGCCGTTCTGGCGCAGCCCTCTGCCACTTGCTGCTCCCCGCCCCCCTCCATCCGCAGTGCACAGCGCTTCCTTCTCCTCCTGCCAACTTGGCAGCTTGTCGCTGCTGTTACTATCAACACCTCTGAGGGAAAAGGCAGATGAGACAGCTCTGATCGCCTGGCGCGCTGAGCAGCAAATTCGTGTCAAAGGCAGTGCTGGAACATCTCCCGAGCTCCCAAAGCTCCTGGTGGGGGAAAGAAAGGTGGGATTCTTGCTGCAGAGGACAGATAGCATCGGAGAGTGGCCCTGGCCTGATCAGAACAGCCCTGGTGACAAGAGCCTCCCAATAGAGGAGCTGGACTGGGCCGGCACCGCCTTTCCTCATAGTAGGTGGCTGTGATAGAGGGGGCTGTTTCTGGAATCCTGTGGGCCTGGAGGGATGGATGGGAGACCCAGTCTCACCCCAGATCTTGCCACATTCCAGGGTAGGTAGATAGCCTCCATTCCCAGGATGGTGGGTCAGGGCTCCGTGGCCAAGGCCAGAAAAACAGGTTTGTCCTCCAGATTGTGAACTCCTGGAATGTCTTTCCTTCATCGTTTCTGAATTCCTTGTGTGCAAGGAATTCCTCCTCCCTCTCTCTCCTGGTTTGGATTTGGAGCCCCTAAGGGACCACACCTTGTCCACCAAATGGAAACTTCCCACAGCCAGCCTTGTCCTTGCCCCACGCCTTCCCCATTCCCACTGGCTTCTTTGGCATCTGAAGTGCTTCTCCTTCAGCTCCTGCTAAGACTTGGGGGACCCAGTTGGAAACAGCGGAACCTGCACCTTCAAGGACCCAGCGCCCCACCCTGAAGGTGACCACCGCGCCACCCTCCCAGGATGATGCCTCCTGAGTTTCTCAGAGTTCGTTCTTCGAGGAAACATCTGTGTTCCTGTGCTTCCAGCCCCAGGGCCTTTGGCATCAGTGGTGGGCTCAGTGGGAGCTTCCCAATCTGCATGCTGCCTGCCCACAGTCTGCTCAAGGATGTGTCCTTAGAGTTTACGTGGCTGCTACCAGCCTCATTCCTTCTCTGTAATATGTGGGAACCTTGGTGCCCCGCGGGGTTCCTTATGATGCCTGTATGGTCACTCGGATGTGCCTTGCCCTTACAATTTGTGTTTCCCCCTCTCTCCTTTCTTTCATCTTTTTTTTCACCTCATTCTTCTCCTCATTCCCTCCAGAAACCTTTCTCCCAGACATGAAACTGGCCCTCAGACCCTTCTTATTTCCAGGTCCAGAAGTCTGAAATCCCCACCTCTCTGGTCTTCACCCCCACACACCCCACACCTGTACCCATCCCCAGAAGGCCTGCAGCCTATTCAGGGCCCAGAAACCAAGCAGAAAAATTCGTTCTGTGGGCTGGGATGTAAATAAGCCATGAGAGGCTGCACCATTCTGGGCTGCACCTGTGAACGCCCTTCAGCTGAAGCCCTGTCAGCGTTTCCATGACAAACCCATATTTCCGGATGCCTCTTATCCAGCTTGAAGAGCCTGCTTTGTGGTGAGACTTGACATTGAAAATGCATTCATATTTTTTCCCTAAAAAATACTGCATGCTCTACAAAATCTACTTGCTCATTATACATGTTTGCTCTTCATTCTGAAAGTCCTGTGCCTATAACATTTGTACGGGCGTCATGCAGGCAGGTGATACACTCTTGGGAAGCTCTGTGGTAAAGACCTGTCAAAGCAAGTACAGCACCCCATTGGGTCATAAGCTATCTTCCCTCCCCTAAACATCTCTTAACCCCATTAGCCCGCCTTAAAGCCTGAAATTCCTCCACCTAAGATTTGCTACCTCTGAGTTTGAAGAATCACCCATCTCTGAGAGTCCACTGTGCCATGTACCAACCTCCAAAAGGGGCTAACCCTGAAGCCCCCCAGACCCCATCTGACATGGGGTTTGCAGAAGGACTGTGAAGCATCACAAAGGATGACCAAAGGCCAGAAAGAGCCCTCAAAGAGAAGGGTATTCTAGACTCATTACCTATTTTACAGCTGTTCTACGTTGGCCTGTGAAGGATATGTACATGTACACATAAACACACATGAACACATACGCTCAGAGCGCTCTTCCTGCAGAACAGTTATGCCGAGACCCAAGTGGCCTTCAGATTCGCCTGGGGTGCTTCCAAAAGTACAAATCCTCAGGCTCTGCTAGTACTAGGTACATCAAATCATCTTTCCCAGAGCTGGAGCTGACTCCAGAATTCAACATTTTAAAGCGGCATCCAGGTGACGCTGAGGATCAGCCAGGTTTTTAACCCACTGGACGGTGAAACAGATCATCAATGAGAACAAAAGAATACCTGAATCGCACTTCACTCTTTGGACCTGAGGGGAACCACGTAATACCCAGGTCTTAGGGTCCATAGGAGGACCAGGTGAGCAGTTCTGGAGATGCCCATGGAAGCCATCAGGTAATCCAGATGCCACACGCTGTCCCATATACCCACTGTAAATGGCATGCCGGGGACGGTGTTTATGTCTGCCCGTGTATCCACTGGGCTTCCTACAGACAGGGCAGGTGCGACTCCTGTCCTCCTCCTTCCCTGCACTCCTCAGTGTCCTCACTTTCAGTGGGCTCTCCTAGCCAGCCCACACCCCTTGAAGTTCCTTCCCATAACGTTGCCTGATGGTTTTGAGAAGACTTTCCTATCTAGTGATTTGTCTGTTATTTGTGGTTTTTCAGCTGTTCCTCTCTCCTGGGGAGTAAGAAGGGAGAAGAATACTCATTCCTGTTTTATGATAAAGGAAAACTGAGAAGGGGGTTAGAGAACTGGATACCATTTAAACAGGGCAACTGTTCTTTCATTTTGAGTACCTGGCAAAAGTGTATGTACTTGGGGCTGGTGAGATGGCTCAGTGGTCTAAAGCACCTACTTAGAACAAGCTTAGC
>NDGN011519707.1:285-10341 GCA_002564285.1 Tympanoctomys barrerae | reverse complement strand
AAAAAAAAAAAAAAAAGTAGTGCTGCCCTTAGCCAGGTTGGGCCTAGGCCTGTGGTTCCGCAGTGCCCCACTGACCTTCCACAACCTTCTAGCTCCCCTCAGCTGCCATGCCTGCCCCAGCAGAGGCCACAGGACCACGGAGCCTCACATCTGGGCCCTGATCAGGGGCAGAGGCACTGGTAGAAGCTGCTGAGCCCCAGCCTCCCAGCCCTGCCTTGCCCCTCACAGGCCTGCTGACCCCTTTCCCCAGGTCCAGATCTACAACCCGGCCTTCTTCAAGTACATCCACGACAGGTGGACGGAGCATCACGGGCGGTACCCTTCCACAGGGATGCTGGTGCTCTTCTTCGCTCTGCATGTGTGTGATGAGGTGAGTGGGCCCCAGCAGGCTGTGGAAATAGCAGGACCTGGCCAACAGAGGGAAGTGAAGCTGCCCTTCTTGGGTCTTAGCAGAGGAATGTGGGGTTTTTGTAGAGAAAAACAGGGTTTGGGTATCACGACCCCCCCCCCGCCCCATTTCTAAGCTGTAAAGTATATAGATTTGTGTTTCTCAAACTTTATTATTTTCACGTTAAACTAACTCTGAAATCATTTCATCTAAAAGTTGAATTTTAAAAGTTGGGCATGGTAGCTCATGGCTATAATCCCAGCACTTGGGAGGTTGAGGCAGGAGGATCATTGAGAGGATTGTTGCAAGTTTGAGACCAGCTTGGGCTACAAAGTGCGCTCAAGGCCAGCCTGAACTGCATAGCAAGACACTATCTCAAAAAGACAAAAGGAGAAAAAAAAAAAAAAAAGAAAAGATAAATTTTGGTGGGCGTAGCACATGTATAATCCCTATAAGTGCAGCACTAAGAGGGCTGGCCAGATAGCTCAGCCAGCAGAGGCCAGGGATTCGATCCCAGGCCCCAGGGCACACAGAGAGGGTGACTGAGACTGGACATGGTGGCGCACACACCTGTAATCCTAGCTCTTGGGAGGCTGTAAACAGGTGGATCACTACGAGTCAGATCTAGTAGTGAGACTCTGAACACCCTGTAGACCCTTCCCTAAAAAATTAAAAAAAAAAATCCCAGCACTAGGGCGGCTGAGGCAAGAAGATCAGAGTTGAAGGCCAACCTGGAGTACATAGTGAGGCCAAGGCCAGCCTGAACTGCATAGCAAACCTTGACTCCAAAACCCAAAATAAGTAAATTTAAAAAGTAAATTTATAGCTATGTGTGGCACCTGTAGTCTCAGCTACTGGGGAAGCTGAAGCAGCAGGATCCCTGGAACCCAGGAGTTCAGAGCTGACCTGGGTAATACAATGAAACATCATCTCTTTAAAAAAAATTAAACTTGTTGAAAAATGAAATAGGATACTACTACAATGCTTGATATTCTTCCTAAAGAAAAAACAAAAACAAAAACATGAATAACCTAGCAACCTAGTAATTTGAGCTGGTTGTCTTGTTATAATCCTTCATCCTAGGCTTATTCTTTTTGTTTTCTTTTCTTGTAGTTTTTTTTTTTGTTGTTGTTGTTTTTTTTTTTTTGTTTTTTGTTTTTTTGCGGAACCGGGGATTGAACTCAGGCCCTTCTGCTTGCTGGGGAAGCACTTATTTCACTGAGCCATCTCCCCGGCTCCATCTTTTCTTGTAGTTTTTTAAGACAGGGTCTTACTGTGTAGTTTAGGCTAGCCTTGAACTCACTCTAGGGCCTACCCTAGCCTCCTTTTGCCTCCTGCTTCAGTTTCTTGAGTGCTGGGATTACAGGCATTCTTTGCTACCATGTCTGGCTGTCCCTGGTTGATTCTATTGTAAAGATGCAGATTAGCCATTACAAAATCCACATTTCATTAATGGCCAGGACTCTCGTGGCACGGGGTAGTGCCCATGTCCTGGTAAGCCCATTTCTGTACTTGATTAGATTTCAAATACTAAAAGTGCTCCATTTCAGAAAGGGAAGCTGGAGGAGAGGGGGTTCAAGGACTGAAAAAAGAAAAGGGACGTTATAGAGCTGGGCATAATGGCAAAATCCTGTAACCCCAGCTACTGGACAGGCTGAGGCAGGAGGATCACGAAGCCGGCACCCAAGCTGGGCTGCATAGGTCCTTAAGTCCCTGTGTCAAAACTAAAGAAAGGAGGAAGTTGGCAAAGGTTGGGGAGGAAGGAGAACTGACGGAGCGCGGGCCGGGCCTGGGTGTCCTCTGCGCCTCCTTCCGCACTGCCTCCAGCCTCCCGGGCTGTCTGGTCGGTCGTGGTGACCCTGCCGCTCTTCCCCGCAGGTAAACGTGTACGGCTTCGGGGCCGACAGCCGCGGCAACTGGCACCATTACTGGGAGAATAACCGGTACGCTGGCGAGTTCCGGAAGACGGGCGTGCACGACGCGGACTTCGAGGCCCACATCATTGACATGCTGGCCAAAGCCAGCAAGATCGAGGTCTATCGAGGTAACTGAACTGGGCTCTCACTGACTTCGCGCCCAGCAGCTTTGAGGCCCGCCGCACGCCTGGGCGTCGCCGGGCAATCGGGAACCGCGCGGCCCGGACCAATCATGCTGCAGTCCAGGGAGCGCTTGTTGTTCTCCGCCAATCATGAGACTTTAGGGGCCGGCCCAAGCCTCCCGCCAATCCGCGCTGCCGTTGGGCGGAGCTTCTGTTTCTTCTAGCCAATCATGCGACTCATGGAGAACGCGCTGGGACCCGTCTCCAATCAATGGCCTTCGGAGGCGGGCCGGCGGGCGTTCGATCAATCCCCATCCCTTCTGCTTTTGATAGGATTTTGTTTTCCGCTTTTTAAGATGTGGAGGCTGCTCGGGCCTCGATGGAGTACTTTTCTAAGGCTCGACGAGAGGAGCCTCTGGGCCGCTGGCCAGCGGGTTCCACCGTGGGGTCCGAGCAGGAGGGGTTGGGGCGGTGTCGGGCGAGGCTGAGCGGGTGGGGGGTGGCCGGTGTCCTCAGCCCCGGGAGCCGCAGAGGGCATGCGCCTGCTCCGTAGCTAGGCCCGCCGGGTGAGTGCGGAGCCACCAAAGAAACGCGGCCCCGCCCGCCTCGCTCCGGCCTTCCGGCCTGCGAGGCGTGGGGTGGGTGGTGCCCAGCTCGGACGCGGGGCTCAGGAATAGGGGAGGGACCAGGAAGCCTTGTCAGTCCCAAGTAAGGTGCTTCTCCCGCGGGCGCTGCCCAGCAGTTCACCCAGCATCTCCCTCCTTAAGCCTCCTCACCACCCCACTTGTTGCTCTGGAAAAAAATCAGAAAGCTGCCTAGGATTGGGGTCCTCTGTGTCTGTCCGTCTCTGTCACACACGCACAGGTGCGCGCACGTGTCTGGCCGGCCCGGGAGAGCTGCGCGTTGGGAAGAGGCTGGCGCGGAGCCCAGCTGGCCCTGCGTGCCCCGTCCTTCCCCGTCACCCCGAGGAGGAGGCAGGGAGCCTCCCGTCGAGGGTGGGCTTCGCTTTGGGCTCCTGCTCCGGTTCCCGCGCACCTCCGAGGCGAGTCGCCAGCCTGGCTGCTGCGCGTCTGGGCTTCAGCCCGGAGGCTGCCGGCGTGAGCGGCCCGCTCGCATCCCCAGAGCTGCGCCGGCGTTCTCCCCTGCCAGCCGGGAAGTGGGGTGGGGAGAGGGCTTCTGTGAAGCTCCCGAGTCAAGGAGAAGACCCCTTCCCGACGGCGTGGGCATCAGGGCTAGCGCCCCCCACAGCCTCCCCGGCGGCTGGTGACAGTCACCCCCAGGGGATCGTGTTTGGGGAGAGGTGAGCAGACGAGGGCGCCCCTCGGCGGTCTGTGAGGAGAACTCGTTTGAATCAATCTTTGCCTTCCCGGTTTTCGCAGATCCTTTCTCAGGTCCCTTGTCAGCGTCCAGCGCGAGGCGCCAGCCCCTCTTGCCAGTCTCATCCCAGTGCTTCCGCAAGGGGCCGTTTTGAGTGTTGAGATGATAAGCAATGCAATTATGCCAAACAGTATTGAGCAGGATAATTTATTCTTTGTTTCTTTTTATTTTGTTTAAACCATTAATCCCCATTCTAGAAGAGGTAGATCCCAGAACTCAACCCAGATCGCCTTTTCTGCAATAGTTATTTAAACATTTTAAAATTTCCTTTCCTCTTTCTGAATTAAAAACCACAAAAAACCTAGAGTCATTTGTTGTGAAATGTGTCAGATCACTGAGGTGTATCAGGGCATCCAAGGTGCAGGGATGGGAACGGGTAGGAATGTTGGGGGGCTCGGCGGTGGGTGTGGGGGACAGAGCAACTCCACAGCTTTCCCCCTACATGTGAGTTACCGCGTGTACTGCACTCTGTGAAGTCCCCAGCACCCTAAATTGGAGGGACTGTGAGGATTTTGGATAAGTCAACTCACTGGCAGGGTATGGTTGCACACACCTGTAACCCCAGCATTCTGGGAGGCTGGGACAGGAGTATTGCAGGTTCCAGCCCAGCCTGTGGGTTGGTGAGATGTTGGCTCAGAAAAAAAAAGTGAATTTAGAAACCACTGACTAAAGTAAATGCCAAATAAATCATAAGACTGAATGTTTAAAAAAGCCCTAAAAGTAGTTGCATATATGCATATATATTCCAGGCTGCCTTTGAACTCCTATTGGTCCTTCTACCTCAGCCACCAGAGTGCTGGGGTCACACGCCTGTACCACTGCGCCAAGTTTGTAGTTGGTGTTTACACTGAGTTACGCTGTTTCTCCTTATTGTTGTGTTGTGTTTCACATCGAATTTAATGTGCAGCCCAGGCTGGCCTCAAACTCAGAGAAATCATCCTGTGTCAGCTTCCTGAGTGTTGGATTACAGGCGTGTATCACCATGCTTACCCCTTAGCAAGATGGGAGGATTTCCAACCTGTTTTTGGTGTCTAGACATGTAGTTTATTCTTGTTCTGTTTGACCCTGTGAGTTAGGCATTGGAAAGTGTGATGCTGTGCTTCATCTTACCAGACACCTTCTCTTTAATGACTTCATCTCCCGAGATTGGCTTCCCCTGCCAGAGGTGGAGAATCAAGCCCAGAGCACTCTAGCAATGAGCTACAACTCCAAGTCCTTTTATTTTTATTTTTTACTTTTTAGTTTAAGTCTGTTTATTTTGAAATGAGGTTTTGCTCAGTTGCCCAGCCAGGCTAACCGCAAACTTGTGATCCTCCTGCGTCTGCCTCCCTCCTGGTTTGGCCTTCGTATGCCCTGCTTGGTAAAGCCCTCTATTATGATGGGGGTTTTTAATCCGGAGGAGGTAAAAATAAATAAATGGAATAAATCTGGAGGCGGTGTCTTGTCTTCTCTTCTCTTCGGGCTGCCCCTGAACAATGTAGCCCAGGCTGGCCTTGAACTTGCGGTGATCCACCTACCTCAGCCTCCTGAGTGGTAGTAGGACTACAGATATGCACCACCACATCCAGCTGTTTTCGCTCTTGAAATAGTGGATTAATGTGAAGAAGCGGCTTGGGAGTTTTGATTTTTTTAAGTTACTGGGGTTTTTGTGGGGGAGGCCACTGGAAATTGAACTCAGGACCTCATGCTTGCCAGGCAGGTGCTGTACCTGAGCTATATTTCCAACCCTGCTTGGGATTTTTTTTGGGGGGATGGGTGGGTACTGAATATCGAACTCAGGACCTTGTGCTTGTTAGGCAGGCGCTTATGCCACTGGGCTATCTCCCTGTGGAAGTTCTGTATGATACAGGGTTTTGTTTTCTGGTGGTGCTGGGGGGTTGAGCCCAGAGCCTCAGGCATCTAGGCACTGTGCACATGGGTGGAGCCTGTCCACTGTCAAGCTTGGCCTCAAGGTAGCTGAGCACGAACCAGTCATCCCCAGGGTGCAGGTGCTCAGGAGCCTTGGGCATGTGGCTGTAGCGACCCCTGCACCCCCAGATCCCTCAGCTTGGAAACAGCAGAGTTCCGTATCATGAAAGCAAGCTCAATCCACCTGCCAGGCACAGGCCCCTGGCTGTCACCAGGGACCCAGGCGTCCTATGGTGCCACCTAGCATGGATTTTTGGGGTTTTTGATCTTGGGCAGAGAAGAGGGAACTTGGAGACCTCAAGTGCTGCTGTCCATACCTCAGTTTCCCTGGTGAGTCTCCTCTGGAGAGTCTCCTCTGGAGAGTCTCCTCTGGAGAGGTATCTTGTTTGGTATCAGACCCCTGGCCTAGGACCACTATCTCTTGCTTAGGAGTATGGCCACAGAATAAAACACTGACAAGATCTATTTTCATTACAGGGGGTCCCAGGATGGTCAAAGCCCGAGATATATCATGGACATGTTTAAGTACAAATTTCCTATGTTGAATGTGATCATTATTTAACACATAAAATGTGGTATATAATGTACCAATAAATTTAATTTAAAAAACCCTTGAGAACCTCCTGCCTCAGCCTCCCTAGTTCTGGGATTACAAACATGCACCAGCACACTTAGCTTCTAAATTTGGTTCCTTTTCTGCAAAGAACAAAAAGGAGTACCAGTATCTATCATGTGTTCAACAGGGTGTTGTGATCTGTAACCCCAGCCCTTGGGAGGCCGAGGTAGGCGGATCACAGCAGGTTGGAGGCCAGCCTGAACTGCATAGTGAGAGAGACCCTGTCTCAAAAAGAAAGTCAGGTGATTGCCTTTTTAATGTAAGTGAGGATTCAGTGATCCTCTTCATCCTCCCTCCACCAAAACCTCCACCATTTTTTTGTTTTGTTCTGGGCTTTTGTTTTGGAAACACAACCTTGCCATGTAGTCCAGGCTGGCCTCAAACTCAGCAGCAATCTTCCTGCTTCAGCCTTGAGTGCTGGGATGACAAGGGTGCATGACCACACCTGGCTAAAACACTGCTTTGCCCCTGTGGTCTTCCTCCCAGTAACCCATAACCAGTCTAATCTTGAGAAAAACATTGACAAATTCCAATAGTTGATCATTCTAGAAATTCTTATCAATACACCACAAAATGGTTAGGTCGTCAATGATAAATGTGATAAAATGTCATAGCAAAGAAAATACAGCTTAGGCAACATAGTGACTTCACAACAGCTTGCCTCAGAATAAAAATAAATAAATAAAGGGCTAGAGATACAGGTTAGTACAAAAGCCCTGGGTTCGATCCCCAGTATCACAAAAATAGCCAAATTAATGTAAGACCCTGTAGCAGAAAAAGGTAAGTAGGAGAAAATACCTGAATGAATTGTGGATTTTAGTGTGTAACAATTCCCAGCCCTAGTGAGGCTGACAGGATGGCAGCTGCTAGGCAGGGGCTCCCCCACTGAGCTCCATCCGCAGCGCTTCCCAGGCTTCCCAGTCACTGGGACGGGTCTGTGCTGTCCAGGCCACCTCGAATGTGCAATCTTCTACCTCTCCACTCGCAGCTGGGATTATGGACATGCACAGCTCCCCTGGCCAAGAAGTCACACTTTTTTTAGAGGGCAATGAGAAGAATATCCAGCAAGCTGGGAACAAAGAGGACCTTGAAAGGGGTCAGAGAGCACTTTCAGGTTACATATACACACATTTTTAATGAGCATAAATTAGTCTAATAAGCAGAAAAATACAAATAAATCATGATTAGTAAAGTATTCTCGTAATTACATTTAAAATTTCTTATAATGAATGATGCGCATAGCTAAGTTTCTGTCTCTACTCATACCAGGTATGAAGTACATAATCCATCAAGGCCACCACTTAGGGTCACAGCCTCATCAGATTCTGCACTGGCTGTCACCTTGTTCCTCTCCAGATAGATGGCTGCCTGGTTCTGGTGCAGCAGAACCACGCAAATGGGCCGGGCAGGGTTGCACAGTCCCTGGTGTCTCCTGAGTTTGACGCCAGGGGAAGGAGGGGAAGGAAGGCCCTGAGCCTCGAATACTCGGCCGCCCCAGCTGGGGCAAGCTCTCCAGGCTGGGATGCACCCGTCTCTGGGTTATTCCAATTTGAAGTTCACCACAGTACCCAAAAGTCTCGTGAGAGAGTAAGAGGGAGAGCTTCTGCTCCAGACAGTCAGGGAGAGGGGTGCTGGGGCGTCTCTAGACTTGGGGAGAACCTTGGGGCAGGAAAATCCTTCCAGACAGGTCCAGCAATGCAGCTGGCTCAAGGTCTGCTGACAACTCTTCACGGTGTTGGGGTGCTGGCTGTGCTGTGTCCTGCCAGGTATCCTGGAGACCTCATCCTTGTTATTTTTGGGGTGCAGGTTGGTCCTAGCACCCTAGTCAGAGAGCAGAAAGGCAGACTAGAGCCAGCCACACCAGCAGAAAGAAGATTACTGGAGGGGCAGGGCACACTGCAGCTTTCCAAGATGCAGAGGAGGGTATTTTCCAAAATATGATTTCCTTTGATTGTCCCCTATTGCTTGCACATGTTTTGGTCAAGTCCAAACATAATTTAATGAGGTAGGTAGCTTCTTCCTCGTGCTGTCATCTCTGTGGTAACTGTCGAGGCCAGGGCCATACGAGCACGGGGTTCCCTCCCAGAGAGGTGCCGAGGGCAGCTCCGGGAACCGGGCAGCTTCTCAGTTGGCTATTTTCTCTATCTCATCCAAGTCATCCGTGTCCAGTCTTTCTATCTTCTTATCTGGGAGAAGAGACAGGCACGGACGGGCTTGTCAGAGCTCAAATCACACAGACAGGGACAGCAGCAGGGACACAGGAGACAGAGGTCCCCTTTAGCCTGGAAACATCACCCCCTGGGTCACAGGGACCCCTCATCTAACCACAAAGGGGCCCGGGGTCACTGGCACCCATATTCAGTACTCCAGCCTCCCAGCCTGGCCACCAGAAAGTGCAGTCCTGACCCTCAAGGCCCTACAAACACTCCCAGGAGTGTCTATGGGGAAGCACGAAGGGAAAGGGGCAGGCACAGGGACAGCAGTCCCTCTGGGGCCACAAGGAATCCCTCCCCTGGCCCATCTGTCCTGTCCCTCTGACAAGGGCCCCAGGCAGAGGCCCCCGGCTCTCACTAAAATGCTCCTGGATCCTGTTGAGGATGTTCATGCTGTGCTTGCTGTCAACCATGTTCACGGCCAGGCCCCTCTTGCCAAAGCGGCCGGTGCGCCCAATCCGGTGCAGGTAGGTCTCATTGTCGGGGTTCCCGTCCTTGTCCACAGGGAGGTCAAAGTTGATGACCACAGACACCTGCTCCACATCAATACCTGCAGGAAGGGGGCAGTGTGCGAGGAGTCAGGGTGGGAGGCAAAGTCACCACCCCCCGTCAGCCACACACACGCACTTTGGGTGCAAGAGGAGGCGGGGCCTCTGGGATTTGAGCACAAGACAGCCCCCACGGGCCCAGGGCAGTGCTGCACAAGGAAGACACTCTGCCTGGCAGGTACAGCGTGCCCAGGAAATCAGAAAGGCTCTGCAGACAGCAGAACCCAGGGTGCCGGGGAGCAGGTCCTGTCCCAAGCAGAGAGCCTGAGCAGCTCCTCCCACCAGGCCGGGCTCCTGGCTTTCCCTCTACTGGAGGGACAATCTGGGCTTTCCTGAAAAGACGGGCACCGCCCCTGCCCCCACCGAGAGCCTGGCAGTGTCTTGCAAAACAAAGACCTCTCTCACACTGGGGCCCGGGACCGAGCCTGGCGGAGCAGGCCGTCCACCTCTGCTCACCTCGGGCGCACACATTGGTGGTCACCAGCACCTTCTCTTTGCCCTCTCGGAAGCGCTCAATCACGGCAGCCCTCTGCTCCACCATCATCTCGCCGCTCAGCAGAGCCACCTGGTGGCCTTCCTTTGAGAGCTCTGCTGCCAGCCAACTGGCTGTTTTGCGAGTCTGAAGCAAAGAAAATTATTTTAAATGAAGACCTATACAGAAATCAAGCAAAGATTCCCACCAGAACATGACTTGTTCACAATAAAATATAAGCCTTTGATTAATTCACTGAGAATATTAGGATTAAAATTTCTCTCACACAATTTTAGCCATGATTTTTTTGGATGAATTAAGTTCTCTTAATTAAGTTCTCTTACTCTGGATCAGTAGGTCTGATCCAAAGGTCTACATTGCTAAACAGTCCATATCTTTAAGGTTTAAAACTTATTTATTTATGTATGTGGACAGGGGGCAGCTCAGCCCACCAGGGGGCGGGGCTGGCTGGCATGTGGTGCTGGGGGATTGAACC
>NDGN011519705.1:2176-16510 GCA_002564285.1 Tympanoctomys barrerae | reverse complement strand
TTTTTTTTTTTTTTGTGGAATCAGGGATTGAACTCAGATCCTTGAGTTTGGGAGTCAACCGCTTATCCTACTGAGCCATCTCCCCGGCCCCCAAAAGAGTATTAAAACAGAAAAATTACAAGTAATACAGAATTTCACTTAACAAAACAATGATTTCACAGTATTTATTGTAATGCATAGTGTTGTCTTCAAACTAGTTCATATTACCAGATTGTATCATTTAAAAAAAAACAAAAACAAAAACCTAAGTCCATGTATTTAGAGAGAAGTCTTTAACCCAGGGTTGGTGACGCACTGCCTTACTTGAGGAGGCTGGGGCAGGAGGATTGCAAGTTTCAGTCCAACCTAGGAAATTTAATGACTTAACGAAACCCTGCCTCAAAAATTCAAAAAGGGGGTGGGGGATGGGGGGCTAAGAGGCTGGGGTGGTAGCTCAGTGGGACTGTCCCAGGTTCAATCCTCACTACCAAAAGAAGACTTTTATATTGTTGCCATAAATGGAAAATTCAGTATACCTTGTTATAAATAGAAGGAAACTGTAGAAGTGAACATGAGGAAAACAAAAGGACTCCATTTAGTTGCAGCTGGATTCGGCTTCCTGTGTTGGCAGCGCTGAGCCGGAGGGCGCAATCTCTGTTGAAAAGGAGGACACATGAGTGTCTGGGGCTTAAACCGGAGACTTTGTCCTTATATAGTGAGGACTGAACGAATACTGAATGGAACCAGCTTCCACGCCTCTCCTTCCCCTTGACTGAACAAGCGCCATCTAACGCCCCCTTGCAAGGCTCAGGAGCTCAGAAGGAGCTGCATGAGGAAGCCTCCCTCACCATCTCCATCTCTCCTTCCTGCAGGGTTCCCAGCACCATGAGGTCCTGGATCTTCTTCCTCCTTTGCCTGGCTGGGAGGGCCTTGGCAGCCCCTGTAAGTACAGAGAGATCCATCTTCTGGGTCTTGCCTTTTGCTAGCTCTAGGGCTTCTGAACCTGCCGACCCCAGGTGCTGAGAAGGGACAGGGACTGCCCCATCTCAAGTTAGTTACCATGTTTTAAAATAGTCAGTTTAAAAAAAGAATAGTAATCAGTTCTCTTAAGCCAATAAGAGCAGGACACATGCTGGAGTAAGGTCCAGTGGGTAGAAGTCCCCAAGACGCTGTGAAGATGAACCGTGAAGCAGTGGGACCTTCCAGCAGGGCACTAGGAGGTGGCCTCTTCGTCTCACAAGGAATCAAGCAGTCGGGGATGCGGGAGGCGGGTGCTGGTGGAAGAGGTATCAGAAGAGAACCAAGTCCCACAGAGAGAAGGGTTAGACTCCAAATTGGTGACAAGCACCAGATCCCCACCTGGCCACCTGGGGTGGCGGAGCAGAGGTGGAGGTGTAGACTGTGACAGCAGAGGCTTTGGGAAGACAGGACAAAGGCAGCTCGAGGGCCTGGGAGGTCACAGCCTGTGGGCATGCCGCACCCCCATGAATTGGCTCAGCAGTCTTTGTATCTTGAGGGAATGTGCCAACAAGACTAGCAAAAATAATTAAGGTGAGTCAGACTGGCTGGGTGCAGAGTGACTGGCAGGACAGTCACTTCCAGGATGGCTTCCAGCAGGACAGGAGTGGCTAACCAAAGCCAGCCTGGGGCCATCCCAGGAGAGGACGAGGAGGACAGGCCCAGCACACAGAGTAGTTTTTTTCATCCCTGGACTCCTTCCTCCTTTTTTTTTTTTAATGGAACTGGGGATTGAACTCAGGCCATTGTACTTGCCAGGCAAGTGCCTCTTCTTTTTTTGTTTCTTAAATTTTTTAAAATGTATTTAGTAGAGGGTCTACAGGGTCTCACTACACAGATCAGACTCGTAGTGATCCTCCCAAGTATGGGAGTTACAGGGGCCTGCCACCACATCCAGTCTCAGTTGCCATCTCAGCACGCCCTGGGGGTGGAGCCAGCACAGCAAGCCGGGTATCAAACCTGGGTCCCTATGTCTGTCTAAGCAGGCGCTTTAATCCCCTGAGCTATCTGGCCGGCCCCTTCCTCCCCTTCTTAATGGGAGGTGATTGGTAGACCCAGGCTGTGTTCCTCAGATGGGCAGGTTTTGATAAAAAATTTGGTAAGGTTGGCATTATTTTTTAGAAGCAGCCCCAGCCAATCAGGGGCCTGGAAGTTACCTGCTCTCTCCCCTCTTCTTACTCTAAGTTGAAATGGCAGGAAGGAATTTCCTCATAGAAGTGAAAATCATATCACATCATAAGGAGGATTTGATATCTGCTAAAATTCACGCTGCCCGTCCCCTCTGGCTGTCAGTTTTCCTATCTGCACAACCAGAGCAGTTGGTCTGAAGCAGGGCTTTTCAGGCTTTGTAGGCATTCAGAGCGGCAGGAATGCTTTGTACGCTAAAGCTCAGATAGACTGGAGATGCAGGCTTCCATTATGATGTCAAAGACCTCAGAGAGAATGAGAAAGCAGGAGCTCCAGGGGTCTGTACATGGAAACAGCAGGAAGGAATCGCCCAACAGTAATGATGATGATGTCACGCCAGCCAGGCAATAGCTGACAGACAGGCTCTGAGATGCTGCTATCGGAGCTTTTCCTACCTGGAGAGCGCATGTCTATGTAAATACATGACGTGTATCAGCTACATATAAAGGGAGCCACTCCACATTCCGTGGCTTCTCCTTGGCCCAGTCTCCCAGCACGGAGCCTCTGAAGCACAACCTTGGGAGTTCCTAGCATGTCCCAGCTCAGGGCCATTTCAGAGAAGCTGGCTGGGCCCTGAGCTCTCTGCACCTCGCTCTCTTTTGCCAGCAGCAGCAGCAGGAAGCCCTGCCTGACGAGACAGAGGTGGTGGAGGAAACCGTGGCCGAGGTAGCAGAGGTACGTGGTGTGGACCGTGGAGCCCCAGCCCCAGCCCCTTGCTGCCAACCCCTCCCCTGGGCAGTTCAGACAGGTCTGGTAGGGGTCTTCATGCTGCAGTGGGGCATGTGTCACTCAGCCCTGTGTCCATCCTGGGCGCCTCACACTCCTGAATGCGCGCCAGGTCTTCTATAGGAGCTGCGGTTTTCAAACATTTTAGCTTTTATTTCTTCTTTCAAAACCACCCCGGTACCCCCTTCTATAAAACAGATGAAAGGGGATTCTTCAGGTTGTTCAGCAGGAGTAGAGGCTTTGGAATTTTATTTATTTGTTTGTTTGTTTGTTTATATTTTTGCAGTACTAGAGATTGGAGATTGAGCCCAGGCAGGGCCTTCACACTGGGCTGCATCCCCAGCCCTTTCCAAATGTTTTCTTATTTTGAGACACAGTCTCACTGAGCTGTCCAGCCTGGGCTCAAGCCTGCAGTCCTCCCAGCTCAGCTTATTGGAGTGCTGGGTTACAGGTGTGCACCATGCTTGGCTTTTGGATCCCTTCTTGCCCTGCAAGCTTTGGTGGCCTCCAAGATATCTCCACAGAATTCTAAGACACACAAGAATTCTAAACACATAAGATGAGGACTACATTAACTTAATAAACTGAAAAAGCAATGCTAAATACAAGGTGAGGGGGCCGGGGAGATGGCTCAGTGGAATAAGAGCTTCGCTGGCAAGTGCAAGGGCCTGAGTTCAATCCCTGGTTCCACCAATAAATAAATAAATAAATAAATAAAAGGTGAAACCCAGATTCTCCGCCTTGGCCGTTGTGAGCTGGGTGGGCCTTTGCCACATTCATATCTTGCCCCTTTGCTGCTCCTTAGGGGAACTTTCAGGCACAGGCCCGCTGCCGTGGTCCCCTCTGTGGGTCTGGGATGGGGTGGGGAGAATTCGACTCATTCCTCTCCTTCCATTTCAGGTTCCTGTGGGTGCCAACCCCGTCCAGGTGGAAGTTGGAGAATTTGAAGACGGCGCTGAGGAGACCGTAGAGGACGTGGTGGCTGAAAGTAGGTCCCTCTCCATGACTTGGCACCCGGGTCTGCTCCTGGCTGCTGGGCCTGGGCCTGACTATGGCCTCTGTGAGGCTCATACACAAGGAGCTGCAGGGTGGAGTCCTCAGAGACTATGGGGAGAGGCTGCTTGGACTGTGGGGCTGGAAATGCTCTCTGGCATCTAGAGCAAAAAAAATTTTTTTTGTCCCCTGGAATCTGGAAGGATCTATGTATAGCCAGCACATCCGGGCTAGGAATGCCTGGGAAGGAAGTTCCCCGGCTGGATATGTCCTTCTCCCCCGGCAGCTTTTGCCCTGATTCCACAGCTGGGTCCCGCATTCCCACTGGGGCCATGGTCAAGCCTGGCCTCTGAGCTCTCCCTGGCCTCTGTCACAGTGTCCCATAGAAGCATTTCTGAGGATAGTGGTCAGGAACTTTCACACTCGCTGGCTTATCTGATCAGCACTCAGCCAAGAAAATAAGGCTGTGAGGAAATCAAACCTGACACAACTCATGATGCTGCCCTCAGAGATGGTGCTGGAGATGGGGTGGGCTAGGGGCTCAGGCCTGCGCCCTCGGGCTGAGGCGCCTGTACCCGGGGCTTTGAGAGCAAGCACTTTGCAACTGAACCCAGGGAGCTCTGAAGCCAGGCTCCTCCCGGGCAGCTTGTGCAGCTCCTCTGCACACCAGCCTCCCCGTCTCTAATGGGGGAAGGGTGAGGTGGGAGGTACTTGCAGGGCATCTCAGGCGGGTCACGGCACACAGCATCGAGGGCTTGGGCCACGGCCTGCAGCATGTGTGCTCATTGCAGGATAATTAAAACATCCAGCATCAGACAGCAGGAGGAAATGGCTGGGTCAAGTCCTGGTCTCGAGGGGTCCAGACCCCTCTTGGGTGGGGACAGAGGCATGGCTCATGGTGCCCGGACTGAGTGAGGCACAAAGGTTTCTTGTGGGAGGAGACCCAAATTCCTTCCTGCCCGCGCCCACCACATCCGGTGTTTACCAGGCACAGCTGGGGCCTCCTGTCCAGCGTTGAGCCTGGGCTCCTCTTCCTCTTCCTTTAGGGACACTTAAGTCTGCTTTGTTGGACTCGCAGCTCTGTGAAGCCAGGACAACACCCAACTTTCTAAGCCATTCTAGGGGCTGGAGATTTAGCTCAGTGGTACAGTGCCTGCCTGGCAAGTGCAAGGTCCTGAGTTCTATTCCTGGCACCCAAAAGAGAGAAATCATCTAAGCCATTCTAGAAAGTCTATCTAGAATCCAGAAATGCCTCCCTAAATGACTCAATCGAGAGCAGAGGTTGCCAACTGCATGGTAACTGGTGTTTCTGAGTCCCAGATTGAGCATCTCACACTGAAAAAGCGCCTGGGCATCACTGACTTGGAATGAACTCTCATCTCTAGACTGAGCCAACTGCTCCCCTAAGCGCTGACTGCTAGGGAGGATGCCCAGACCCCAGAGTGGGGCTCCAGCCACGGGCCTGTGGGGACCAGCGTGTGCGGCTCGGCGCGCCGACCTTATGCTCTGTATCCCCACAGACCCCTGCCAGACCCACCACTGCAAACACGGCAAGGTGTGTGAGCTGGATGAGAACAATACCCCCATGTGCGTGTGCCAGGACCCCACTACCTGCCCTGCCCCGGTCGGCGAGTTTGAGAAGGTAAGGACGGGCTACAGCGGGGCGACGAGCCTGGTGTGCAGGGGCACGCAGATCCCTCAGCGCACTTGAGCCAGTGTGTGAGCTGTTTTTTCTGAACAAAAACTTCAGTATTCAGATTTAATTGCAGTGTGGGCATTTGGTGATGAATCAGTGGGTGTGGGCTATAGTTTGGGCCCTCAGTCTCTAAAAGGCTTCCGCCTCTGGGCTGAGGGGCTGGGTCCTTAGCAATCCTGTGTGTCCACCCAAAAAACGCGCTTCAGTGGTGCTGTGGGGTACCTCCGGGGCGCAGCAGATCCGGGCACAGAGGGAGAGCCGAGCTGAGTTGGATGAGGCGCTGGACTCAGACTCGGGGACTCTAGGATTCCGAGCTGGATGCCAGGCTCTGTGTGTTCTTATCGGAGACTCTTCAGCTTAGCCCCCAAATGTGTGTTCTGGGGCCAGCTTGAAGATTCTCTTTAGATCTCATTAGCTGAGTTGCTGGGTCTCTTCCATCTTGGTTTTCTCGTATCTAAGGAGGGGTTAAAACTTGTCCTTTACTACAGTCCCTAGCAGGGCTGTTGTAGGCATTTGTTAAATAATGCCTGTTGCCTAATAAGCACCAATAAGTGCTACTTTTGGTCTTTTTGAGACAGGGTCTCACCATGCAGTTCAGGTTGGCCTTGAGCTCACTTTGTAACCCAGGCTGGTCTTGAACTAGCAGCCGTCCTCCTCCTCAGCCTCCCGAGTGCTGGGGTTATAGCTGTGCACCACCCCACCCAGCCGTGATTTGAGCGCATCATTAAGTAAGTGGTGCTCAGACGCCAAGGGCTCAGCACGCAGCTGGACTGAGAGCCAGGCTCTATAACCTGCTTGGCAAGGATGTCCAGCCGGCTCAAGGGGGAAAGACGCAGGCAGAGGTGGAGGAATCCGTGTGCTCACGCCTTCCTGTGAGGGTCGGTCACGCAGAGCTCACGCTTGCCTCAGCTGTAAACACGCAGCCACCCATGAGAAGCCCACTTGAGACTCAGCACTGGAGTCTTCACTGGGGACGGGTCCCGTGGGCACCAGGGGGCTATGTGGGCTCCTAGACCCCAGCCTCTCAGAAGGAAAGCAGACAGTAGTCAAAGCGTGTCGCTGTACCCTGCAGCCCGGGCCCCTCGAGCCACCCTGCTCATCAGGGAGAGTGCTGTAACTGTGCAGGACGCTGCTGCCTGGCCCAGCTCCCTGCAGGGTGAGGACCAGCCTGGCCCTGGCTTCCCAAGTATAGCAGTCCCGGGCCTGCTGCACTCTCTCTTTGTTCTTATCCTTGCCCTGTCCCCATCTGTACCTCACCCCGCAAATGTCTCCTATATTTCCTTTCTTGACTCGGTTGTGCCTTTGTTCTGAGAGCAGCCGTGGCTGTCAGTATGGCTGGACACCAGCCCATAGTCTACAGATGTGGGTTCTTTTCGCCTTTTTTTTTTTTTTTTTGAGGGTATTGGGAAACAAACTCAGGACCTCACACTTGCCAGGCAGGCGCTGAGCAAAATTCCCCACACTCAGAGTGGGTTTTTGTCCCAGCCACGCTGCAGACTGATTGGCCCTTGGTTGGCTGTGTGTCCCCATCTCTGGGTGGACAGAAGTTCCGGTACCAGCACGAGGCCCTGGGACTGAGGGACGGTGCCCTGTGTTTGGCCAACAGGTGTGCAGCAATGACAACAAGACCTTCGACTCTTCCTGCCACTTCTTCGCCACCAAATGCACCCTGGAGGGCACCAAGAAGGGCCACAAACTCCACCTGGACTACATTGGGCCTTGCAAATGTGAGTCTGGCCTCTGGGCTCACTGGCCTCGTGGCACAGGGACCGGGCTCTGAACTGGCACTGATGCAGGCTGTCATCAGGTGCTGTGTGACCTTGGGCGAATCTCTTCCCCTCGCTGAGCCTCAGGATTCCTGTTTATAAAACAGGATGATTATCTATGAGTAGATTCTTTTCCTCTCTGAGGTTAGGACACAAGAAAGGACCAAGCCACTGTGAAAGCACAAGGTGTAGGAGAATTTCTGGAACTTTCCACTAGCATCTCCTTTCTAATGATTAGGTTCTTTTTTTTTTCTTTTCTTTCTTTTTGGCAGAACTGGGGGTTGAACTCAGGCCCTTGAGCTTTCCAGGCAAGTGCTCATCCTACTGAGCTATCTCCCTGGCTCATGAAGTTCTTTTCTAATCTCAAAGTTCTCAGACCTTTCCTGCTTCAACACTGTGAATGCGGTTCAATCCCAACTTACCCAGTATTTTAACAAATTCAGCTTGAACGCTTTCAATTAGGAGTGTGTCCAACCATTTCTTTTTTCTTTTCTTTTCTTTTTTTTTTTAAGGTTTCAAAAATTTATTGACTTAATAGTACTGATCACAGAAAAAAAAAATAAGATTCCTGATTAAGTATATTCCACTGTCCGGGCAATGGTTATTTTTAAAACTTTATTCATTATTGTGTGGACCATGATTAAAAGATGACATCGTCTTGTGACCTCCCAGAGGGTAAAGGTGCTGCAGCTCATGTGCAGCTCCTTACAGTCCTAGCTTGGTCCTCCTCCAGTTCTCCTCCTGGAGTTGTACCTGATTTTATTACCTGTCTTCATACGAGTCCACTGAGGAATGGGGCAATTCTGCTTTTGCTTCCTGGCCAGGAATCACTGGGTTCTGAAAGGCTTGTGAGAAGACATGGTGCGGTAGGAGGCGAGAGCACATGCTCGATGGCCGACTGAAGCAGAAGAGCTCTTTCTTTTTTTTCTTTTGCACTGGGAATCGAACTCCAGATCTTATGCTTGCCATGCAGGTGCTTGTGCCATTGAACTATGTCACCGGCCCATCCTTTTCTTTCTTTCTTTGTCTCTTTGAGACAGTCTTGCTATGCATTCAGGCTAACCTTGAGCTCATTCTGTAGCCCAGGCTGACCTTGCACTCCCAACGATCCTCTTGCCTCAGCCTCCCAAGTGCTGGGATTATAGGCATGCACTACCACCGTGCCTAGTCCCATCCGTTTCTTCTAGGTTGGTTTCCACTATTGTCATCTTCTTGGCCCTTTTACTCCATCGCTCCTGTCTACCTCCTTAGGTCATATGACAGCCACAGTCTTCTAGAAACCTGGGAGTTGGTGTTGGGGGAAAAAGGACCACAGGGCATGGTGTGGCTCATGGTCAGTGGCTCCGCCGGCCCAGGTGCTGGCCCAGAACATTCTCCCTGTCCTTTATGATCCTTGGGACCCCACCTGCTTTTCCAAGACAGCTCCTCCCTCATATCTCTGGGACAGCAGGGGCACTGAGGTGAGCCACTCACCTGTCTCAGGCGTGCAGGCTGCTGAAACGGGTGGGGTGAGACAGGGTTCTAATCGGGTTTAGCCTTATTATCATCATTATGGGGCTCAGTGTCCCTTCCCGGTGCACTGAGTCCTCCAGGTGTAGCATTCCAGGATTCTAAGTTCCGAGGGCCAGGACAGAGTCCTTACCTCTAAGAAAGTTCTGGTGGTTAAGAGTTCATGGTTCCTCTGTTTTGGTCTGCGACTGCCAAGCTGGACCTGAGGGAGGGTGTTACTCTCTCTGCACTGGATCTCACTAGTGTGGGCTCCGCAATGCAAGGATCACAGCAGAGGCTGGAAAGGTGCAGGGCCACCGGGGTGAACTGCGTCCCCAGCAGATTGAACAAGGACCTGGAAACAGCAGCCCAGGCCTTGCACCTTCCCGCCTGGGAAGCGTTTTCCTCCTAGTCCCTTTGCTTGCGGTCCTGGGCAGAGACTGTCTCAGAGTATGCGTGGGTGGTGGACGTGACCAGGGCAGGGACTGTGGGGCCTGCACTGATCACCACTGTGTTCTGGGCCCTAGACATCCCCCCCTGCCTGGACTCCGAGCTGACTGAATTCCCCCTGCGCATGCGGGACTGGCTCAAGAATGTGCTGGTGACCCTGTATGAAAGGGATGAGGACAACAATCTGTTGACTGAAAAGCAGAAGCTGAAAGTAAGTGGGTCCTTCCCAGCCAGCCCCAGGGTGCCTGCCTGGCGCGCTGGCCTAGGGCTGGCTGAGATCCGACCCATCCCGATCTAGCACCGGGCCTCACCAAGCCGGCATCCACCAGCCACTCCTCCAAGGCCATGACACACGCGGCTCCTCACTGTGCTCAGAGGCTCCTGTGTGCTGTAATCTCAACTGTCTGGCGAGGCCTGCAGTGAGGGGGACTGCTCCCTTTGTTCATCCTGGTGATAGGCACACAGACAGCTCTCTTCCTTTTCCTTCTGAGCCTGTGGATCTTGCACTATTAGGGGCATATCAAGCATTCCCCAGTGCTGATAAAATGCAGATTCCTCGGCCTTTCTTCAGTCCTCGAGAAGCAAGAACTCTGCAGCCATCCCAGGAAGCTGCATCTGACACACTGCTGGGGGACTTCAATGTGGGAGGCCCTAGCGGGTACCCTTCAAGAGCATCAGGGGCTCCACTTTGGGGAATGAATACTTTCCTGGCTGTGCCTGCCCCCCAATGTGAGCTCTGTCTCAGCTTCCCTGAGAAGGGTGGGACCCAGCTAGCTGGGCAGTCTCCCCTGAGCCCTGGGTCACTGGCATCTCCACCCCACAGGTGAAGAAGATCCATGAGAACGAGAAGCGCTTGGCGGCCGGAGACCACCCCGTGGAGCTGCTGGCACGGGACTTTGAGAAGAACTACAACATGTACATCTTCCCCGTGCACTGGCAGTTCAGCCAGCTGGACCAGCATCCCATCGACGGGTAGGACCCCGAGCCCTCCAGAACACAGTGCCCATCGGGCTTGACCCTGCAGTTACGGTCAGCGGGGGAGGCTGGGAGGCACCCTGGACACAGCCAGAAAGCCTCTTGGCAGCTGCGGCACCCATGCTGAGCCCACAGTGTGCCCGGGGCAGGAGGAATGGCATCTCAAGGAAGGAAGCAGGCAGGGCCAGGGACACTCGCGCCCCTTGGGGCCAAAGGCGGAGTCAGCAGCACTGGAAAGACCACCCAGGTCTTCAAGGGCTGAGGCTTCTGCACAGAGCTATGGGCCAGCTAGGAAGGACCAGACTCCGGGGTGCTAGGCCTGGGTGGGGTGGCCTGCACTCTCTGGTCCTTCGGCAGAAGTGTGGGAGCAGCACAGCCCTCCGGGCCATCTAAGCCCCACCCTGACCCCCGTCCCAAGGAGCCCCAGAACTCCTAAGGATTTCAGAGCTGGTCCTGGCTGCTGGACTCTGGCGTTGCAGGACAGGCAGGCAGCCAGGCAGGGAATGTATGTGTGGCACTGTCGATTAGGTGCCCAGCACTATGCTAGCCAGGACCTTAATGTACCCAGAGCTGACACGTGCCTTCCGCTGCTGCCACCTTCTGGCCTGCTCTTGACCCCTGCTTAGCTCCAGCGAGGCTGAGGGGTGGCCAGGCTCTCTCGGGCTCTGGGAAGCTCTTGGCCTCTCTTCTCCCAGACCCTGGCTGTGGCTGGGATCCAACTGAGCCACTCACTAGGGCTGATGGGGGAGTCATGGAGGGAATCATCTGGACCCCACAGGGACATGAGGTCTGCAGGCAACTTCCTGATGGGGTTGCGGGGACTGCATCTGGGAATGTGCTACTGCCGGGCTGTGGGAGCTGCCGCCTCCTCTCTTGTCATGAGCTGGAGGTGGCCTTGCTTGAGTCCTTGTACCTTCCTGGGCCTCAGTTTCCCCACTAATATAGTGAAAAGGAATGTTCCAGTTCAAACGTTGTGCAGCTCCTTCCAGGTGTTGGATAGGCTTGGGAGGTCTGGAACTTAGAAGGGAAACTGGGGTCACAGTACTCCCTGGAATCCCTTGAGGGAGGAGTGCTACAGGTCCGAATCAGAGAAGGAGGACCCAGCATCTTGATTCCTTTCCTTCCATGCCATGAGGCAGACTCAATGGCCCTCTGCTCGTGTGTGTGCACTTGCGTGCGCACGCTCACACATGCGCCCTCCCGCCTGCAGGTACCTGTCCCACACTGAGCTGGCTCCCCTGCGGGCCCCCCTCATCCCCATGGAGCACTGCACCACCCGCTTTTTTGAGACCTGTGACCTGGACAATGACAAGTACATCGCCCTGGAGGAGTGGGCCCGCTGCTTTGGCATCAAAGAGCGTGAGTGTCTTGAGGGTGTGTGGTGGGTGCTGTCTGGCTGGGTGGGTGTCTGTCCGTTGGTGGGCCCTGTCTGTCTCCAGTCTGCTCCACCTGTTGGGTTGACCTTCATCTCTCGGATCTCCTGGACCCTTTTCTGTCCATCTGAAGGACTGACTGTCCCTCGCCTGCCTCAGGCTGGGGTGGGGGAGGGGTGGACATGAATCAGGAAGTGAGGCTTGGCTGCCCATTCTAGAGACCGGGAGAGACCGGGAGGCAGAGTGGGGAGGCCACCACGGCTTGCCCCTATGGATGGGAAGGAGTCCAGCATGCAGGAAGCGCACCTCATTTTATTTTTGTTTTGGTGGAACCAGGGACTGAACTCAGGGGTTGAACCCAGGCCCTTGCGCTTGTCAGGGAAGCGCTTATTCTACTGAGCCATCTCCCCAGCCCAGCACCTCATTTTAAATTGTGTCTCTTTTCTTGCTTTACAGAGGATATCGACAAAGATCTTGTGATCTAAACCCAGCCTCCTCCCGCACAACCGGATTCTCTCTCTTTGACCTGTCCCTTCCTGTTCCCCCCAAAGTTTAAAATGTTTGGATGGTTTGTCGTTCCGCCTGGGGATAAGGTGCTAACATAGATTTATATGACTACATTAACGGTGCTAAACATGGAAATCGTAGCCCAAGCCTTGACACTTACTTGTAACTCGACTGCGGAGCCCTTTGGCTCACCCATTAACGGTCCTGCCACTTTTCTCTTGCCGTTTGCCGCACTGCCTAGGGCCTTCCTGGCTGTGGCGACATTCACCAACTCTAGCCTGCCTCACACACTGCATCCTCAGACCTTTTCTGTTGCTCTGCTTGAAGCTAGTATCCACCCAATCGGACTTGGCATTGACTTTAGTTCACAGGGTTTGGGGTGCGTGGGGTCTTCCCGGGTGGCTGCAGGGGGCTAAAGAGAAGTAACAGACAAGATGTGGGCAAGAGTGTTTTGGGGGCTAGAGGATCAGTGGTAGGGGAGATCCCCGTGGAACCTGCCAAGCAGACCCAGAGAGAGCAGGGCTTGTCTGCGCAGGCTCGGCCGAGAGAGATGCAGGCGCCCACATACGCCCCGCTCCTCAGCGTCACCTCCCGCGCTCCTCAGGCTGTTCATTTAAACTTTTGGGAGCCGCGGCCATTAGTTCTCTGCAGGGTAGATGAACACGTCCCACAGGGTTTCCTCCCTCCTCCCTCCTTTTGGAGACTTCAAGCTTCTTCTCAGGGGCTCCGCGGGCTGGGAGACTATTGGAGCCACACAGGCCAAAATCCAGAGTGAGGCGTAGAAAGGTGTAAGGAAGAGAAAGTGGAGCTGGTGAATTGGTTGTATCTTTCTTTTCATATTGAGGCTGTCATACGTGTTCTAGCATGTTCCCGCTTTTCTTTCCCCCTTCCATCTCCTATCAATTAGAGAAACTTCAGAGTCATTGGGATGGTCGGATCTCACAGGCTGAGAACTTGTTCACCTCCAAGCATTTCATGAAAAAGCTGCTTCTTATCATGCAAACTCTCTCCAAGATGTGAAGAGTTTGACAAATCTTTCAAAATAAAAAGTAACGACTTAGAAACTGCTTTCCGGGGTGAATTTGCCTGTCTCTATTTTAGCTGATTACCCCCCCCCCCATGGGTGCATCTGGTTGCAAAAACGCAGGCAGGCTCTGCTTCTGCACACAGACCCGCGCACCCCGCAGCCCGCGCAGGAGGCGAGCCTCCCGTGAGCCCCGATTCAGCAGCTGCCCACACTGCGGGACCTGTGGCCTCCCCCGTTTTCGTGACTGCACTTCATTTTTAGCACCAGGCTAAGTAGCAATCTTCTTTCGTGAGTCACATTTGTTCATTCATTTATTCAACAAGTACTCAGGTATCTGTTCGCACACCAGGTTCCAAGCCAGGCCCTGGGGACACAGTTGTGGCAGAACAGACAAAACCTTCGTTCCTTTGAAGTGTATACTCTAGGAGAGGAGATGTTAAATAACGGCACGATTATATATCAGTTGCAAGATGTCATAGGTGCAAGAAAAGAAGAGGATAAGACGTCGTGGGTGTGTACAGCAGCATAACAGAGGCCTAGTATTATTATAACATCTTAGTTACATAGGAGTTATTTATCAGAGGCAGTTTTATGCTAAACTTGATACATTCATTGTACATTTGGTATTATCCTAGCATCCCACAGTCCCCTGTGGTCCCCACCATCTATGTGTGACTGCTTTTAGATTTTTTATTATTCATTTATTTTGTATTTAGTACAGGGTCTCACTACTAGATCGGACTCATAGTGATCACCGGTTTACAGCCTCCCAAGCACTGGGATTACAGGCAGTGTCCCCAAGCCCAGTGTCAATTGTGTCAGCATGCCCGGGGGTAGGGCCACCGCGGCAGGCCTGGGGATCGAACCCCCCAACCCCTGAACCTGCTTGCAGGTGCTTTAATCTGCTGAGCTATTTGGCCAGCCCTTGAGTTATTCATTAGAGGCAGTATTAGGTTATACTAGATACATTGTACATTTGGTATCCTAGCATCCCACAGTCCCCTGTGGTAGCCACCACCTATGTGTGACTGTTTGCATTGATTTTATTTATTTATTTTGTATTTAGTACAGGGTCTACAAGGTTTTACTACACAGATTGGACTTGTAGTGATCCTCCTGTTTTCAGCCTCCCAAGCGCTGGGATTACAG
>NDGN011519642.1:0-12402 GCA_002564285.1 Tympanoctomys barrerae | reverse complement strand
CACACACACACACACACACACACACAAATAAATATATTTAAAAAAAGAGGAGGATGCTCCCCCTCACTGGAAACTTCAAGTTCCCTGAGAAAAGAAGTGATGGAGGAGTCTTGAGAAGTGACACAAGGCCCAGATCAGGGCAGCAGCCTGGAGCCATTCTGGCTTCACACCAACTACTGTCCAGTAGCCCAAACTCAGAAGCTTTGGATTCTGAAGTCTTTTTCTTTAGGGAAGTATCCTGCAGCTGGCCTACAGTGTCCCAGAAATTGGCAGGAACTCCAGGACAAGCGAGACCAGGCCCTCCTACTCAACTTTTCCGGAGTCTCTCCTTGTGCTGCCGCCTGGGGGCGCCCCCAGCTGGGTCGGAGGCTGCGGTTGGCGCTGCTGCTGCTGCTCGTTCTCTTTAGGATAATTAATAAACAAGCCCTGGGAGGGCCAAGTGCAGGAAAAGGCAGGCCCGGGCTGCTGGGGAGAATCCTTGGAAAGGTCCAGCTAGGCTGTTGCAATAGGTGGTGCGGGAACTCAGGAACAAGTTTTTCCTCCCTACGCAGAACTTTTAGGAAAGGTTTTGTGGGGTGGGTGCCCAAGGACAGTCAGAGGCCAGGACTGGGACAGGAATAACTTGGTATGCATGGTTAATAGCTAGTTCAGCTTGTGCCCAAAGGATGCCTGTGGGTAAGGCCATCCCTAGGATTATTGATTATGTGTGGGACAGACTCCGAAGCAATTCATTCTTTAGTAGGCATCTACCTATTTGTTTATGGAGCACCTACTGTGTGCAGTAACAGCTAATGTTTCATTGGGTAACCGAGAGGAGCACACAGCCAACTTCCAGGCCATGCTCCGAGGAGTGAGATCAGAAGCACAGGAAGAGAGCAGAAAGAGTAACTGTTCCCTTGGGCATCTGGGCCTTGGGCAGCAGAGTGTATGAATGTCAGAGAACACCTGGAAATTTCCAAACAGTTCCTGGAAACCGCATGGTCCCCATGACTCAAGTTAAAAAGTACCCTGGGAAAGTGGGCCGGAGGAAATGGTGCTTTTCAGGCAGGAAGCTAATTGGAGATAAAAGGTGACAAAGAGCAGAAAGGTGAAGATCGCGGGTGAGAGACAGGCACAGAAGGTGCTCGCTGATCCTGATGGGAACCCCGGGTCCTGGACGTCTTGATGGGCACTTTTGGGGGGACTGGTGGTTGGGAGTGTCCAGTAGTGGCTTCATGTCCGGAGAGGGGTCAGAATCTGGACCGAAGTAAGGTGTGGTGGTACTCTGGTGAGATGTGGAGGGCAAGCTCTAGGGTAGAGAAGGGGGCGTGGCCGGGGAATCCTATCTCGGGATGCGCTTAGGGCAGCCAGGGCCGGGGACGCCGCGGGCCGGGGCCGGCGTCCGGTGGTCGGGCGGCTGCGGCGAGGCGGGGTGCGCGCTCCGCGGTCTCGGGCTCCGCGGCGCGGGGTGGGGGCTGTACGGGCTCTGCTGCGGGCGGGGGGAGGCGGCGGCTCGGACCAGAACATGAATCAGCGGCGGTGACGGCGGCGACGGCCGTGGAAGGAGCGCAGCGGCCCGGCAGCGGCCCGGGGGACTCCGCGCGGCTGACGGAGCGGGCGCGGGTCTCGGCGCCGCCCTCCCGGCTTCCCTCTCCCCTCCTCCAGGCGCCCGCCCCTCCGCGGCTCCTCCCCGCTCCTCCTTGATCGCGGTCCGGGCCCGGCATGGTGCGGCGACGCCGCGGATGGCGCTGAGGCGGAGCATGGGGCGGCCGGGGCTCCCGCCGCTCCCACCGCCGCTGCCGCCACCGCCGCCGCCGCTGCTGCTCCTGGCGGGTCTGGTCTTGCTGCTGCTCTCTGAGTCCGCGGCCGCAGGTAGGGGGCTGCCGGGGCAGACGGCAGCGGGGCGGCCGGGGGCGGCGGGGCGGTCGGGGTCGGAGCCCACGGCCGGCGGCTGCTGCTGAGCCCGGGCCTGGGCGCGAGAGGTGCGGATGGGATGCGAAAGGCCGAAGAGCGGGGCGCGCGGTGCTGGCCACAGGCTCGGGCCGGGCCCCCACCCCCAACTTTCTCGCGCCCGGGTCTCCCCTGGCGGGTTGGAAGCGAAGGTAGAGGGGTGTGGGTTGTGTGGTCCGCGCGCGCGCTAGGTGGGGTGGGGGTGCCTGAGACTGCATTTCCCGCCTCCATGCTCCAAGTTGTTTGCTGCCCCTTCTCAGTCCTGGGGACCCCATTTTGTCTGCCACACATGGGAAGGTCCCAGTGTGAAACTAGTGTCGGGGTGAAAGCCCAAGGGTACTCCTCTACCCTTTAGCCACAGGAATTTGGAGGAAACCCTGCCCCAGCGCACATCTGAGCATACTCGTCCCTGTGCTCCGAGAGCTTCCTGAAAGCTGGAGCGTTGGAGAGCTTGGGCAGACGGGAGACTGCGGGTCTTCCTGGGGCTCAAGCCCAGTGTTCCCACCTGGCTCCCGAGGCTTTGGCCCGAGGCAGGAACGCTCTGCAGCACCCTTTCAAATTTATACCGCACACCTTTGGGACCGCTGGATGTTTCTAGGGTATGGAGCTATTTCTCCTTGTCCTGGGGTTGATTCTGAGAGGATGAATGGAGTTCTGTTGGAGACTCTGGAAAGAGCAGCAGCCAGAGGTTGGCCTCTTGTCTTGACACATAATCAGATTCTTGGGGAGGGAAGTAGAAAAGGGTGACAAATATTTACAGGTGGACGGGTGTGTGTCTAATGATCAGAAAGCCAGTAATTTCCCTATAGTCACACAATAAAGAGCAGGAAGGAGCAGGACTGGATTTCATATGCAAATTTTTTACCTGCTCATCTGCTTATAAACATGCCAGGAGGTCAAGCAAGGAGTGTGTAGGGTAAGGCTCCAGTGGGTGGCCCTGTTGTGATGGTGCTGCTGGGGACCTGGGCTACTGCTCATGGCCCCACCCTTCCTCTGCTTTCCACCTTCCTAGCACCGCCCCTGCACACATTCAGGTATTAATAGAGCAGGCGGCTGCCAGGAAGGCTGCCATGTGTTTGATCTGACGTGGTTTTGCATCCATATGTTCTCCACTTCAGGAGAGCACCCCCTCCTTCCTTTCCTCAGCAAGGTGGGGTGCAGGGGGTGCTGCCAGCAGTTCAGGGGCTGGGCTGACCCACCCGTGGGCAGAGGGCTGGCAGCCTGTTGCACTGGTTGAGTGCAACAGTCATTCCCAGGGCAGTGCCCGCCCCAGGACCTGACAACACCCGTCCTTTTCAGTTCAGATTGCCTTCCTTTTGGTGGTTGGGCACAGCTAGGTGAAAGAAGTTCTTCAAGCTAAGGGGACTGGCAGTGGCAGAAAGGGTACTTGGAGAGGAATTTGTTGTGTTCTACCCTTCAGCCCAGGTTACCTTCCCTCCCAGGTCGTCTTCCCTCTGCTTCTTTGACATTGGCAAGGAGCCCTCTAGCACAGAAGCCACTTCTGGAAGAGAACAGAAAATACTTCCAAAGATAGGATCCACCTGCAACAGGCTGATGTACTCTCCTTCCCACCCCTCAGGCTTGAAGCTCATGGGAGCCCCATCGAAGATGACACTATCTCAGGGGCAGTCAATGACACTCAACTGCAGCAAGGAAGGGCTGGAGGAGCCTGACATACACTGGATGAAGGATGGGGCTATGGTCCAAACTGGGAGCCAGGTGTACATTGCCATCAGTGAGCGGCACTGGATTTGCTTCCTCAGGTGCCAGACTAGGGGAAGGTGTGGGTGCCAGCCTGGGGCAGGCTAGTGTTTCACTTAGAGTTTGGGAGCTGGGGGCTGTTTGGATACCCAGAAGTCTGTGGTTTTTAAAGTTGGCAATCTATGGAATCTTCCAGAAGCAGTGTGCACTGAGTCCATCAAGTCTGCTTAGTAGAATTGCCCCCCTTGACCCTAGGAAGCAAGCTTGGTATCCTGTTTCCACAGCCTGAAGTCAGTGGAGCGTTCTGATGCGGGCCAGTACTGGTGCCAGATGGAGGATGGGGGAAAAACCGAGATCTCCCAGTCAGTGTGGCTCACTGTAGAAGGTGAGGAGGCACAGGTGCAGGGCTTGCTGGCCTGGAGCAGGTGCTGGCTCCTAGTGACCATAGCTGGAGCAGATGCTGTGCTGCCCCCCTACCCCTTAGAGCCTGTGCTGTCCCAGATGTAGGAATACCTTACCTGCCGAAGTCTATAACTGTCTGAGAATCAAGGGGACATCTAGGACCCACAATTTACAGGTTTGCTGTCTGTTTCAGCTGTCTGAGCAACAAGCCTCAAGCAGACATCTGTGGCTGGACCCTGTTCTGCCAAGTGGTCTGACCGGCAAGGGGTGGGGGAGGGGAGGAAGGCTGCGCAGCTGCAGGAGCTCAGAGCTGTTCAGCCCTGGAAAACAAAGTGACTAAGAAAGTAACAAAGGGCTCTGAATGGGAGCTGGGGCCTGCCAGCAGAACTCTGCCAAAGCTCCCACCCACTCCTCCTCCCTGTATGCCCCTCCCCCAGCTCTCCACTCTACCCCCACCCCCAGCCTCCTCCCTTACCCTGAGAAGTGCTGTCAGAGCAGGTCTGGCAGGGAGTGCTGGGGTTGGCAAGCCAAGTCTGCCCTGCCCTTGTGAGGGAGCTGATGAAAAGACTGCTGCCTCCCTTTCCCACCCGAGCTCAATGCGTGTTGTGTGTGAGCAACTGGGAAGAGGCTGAAGGGACCTGAAGAGAAGACTTTAAGTGAAGCAAACTTGTGATTGGGCAGTAGGAAGCTAAGAAGTGCCAAGTTCATTCCCTGTTCCCCTTCTCTTTTAGGTGTGCCATTTTTCACTGTGGAGCCCAAAGATCTGGCAGTGCCCCCCAATTCCCCTTTCCAACTCTCTTGTGAGGCTGTGGGTCCCCCAGAACCTGTTACCATTTTCTGGTGGAGAGGAAGAACAAAGGTTGGGGGACCTGCTCCCTCTCCCTCAGTTTTAAATGTAACAGGTGAGCAGCAACCTGTAACAGGAGGGGGCTTTGAGTAGGGAATGAGCTGGGTCCTTGCTTGTGGTACGACTGGCAGAGTTGGAGTCTGCCTAAATGATGGAGTTTGCAGTTGTGAGTGATGAGAGCAGAGCCCAGTGCTGGGTGCGTGAGCAACACCATGGCTGTGCTCATTATCAGGTGTGTCAGGTTGGCTGGGTGGTCTGATTAGTGGTCTCCTGCTGTGTGTGCTAGCACAGAAGGGTGCTGGGACCACCTCCCTCGCTCAGAGCAGTCTGGGCCAAGCGAAGCTGGCCCTGGGAGATGAATTGTGTGAGACCAGGCCACCCATCCTCCCCCAGGCCTCCCAAGAGAAGGGGCCAGAAATCAGCCCATGCAGAGCTGGGAAAGAGCATCTAGTAGACATGCAAAAGACAGGCAAGATAGGGAGAGGAGGAGAGAAAGGCCAGCTTAAGGATACAGGGGCCTCCTCTTGTGGTCCTTTCCAGAAGTCTCCAGCCCTTTCCCCAAACAGTCATCTGTTCCTACCTCTGCAGTTAGACCCAAAGCAACCATGCCTGCATATCCATCTGGGCCCCCACGATCCTCAGACATAAAGCAAAGTTTACATATTGAGGCTTGAGTTAGACAAAAAAGATGAGTCTGAGTTTTGTCTCCTATGCTGAGAGGCAGGGGAAAGGGGCTGTGATCTGTCCAGTGCCCATCAGAAGAGGTGGACCGTGGAACTTGCTGGACATGGGGTGAGGGTTGTTCAAGAAGAGGTTGGGTTCCTTTCCCTCCAGATGTGTGTGGTTAGTACCCTCAGCCAGCCAGCGAGCCTGATAATAAATACATGTGGAATTCCACCTATATACACCACACGGTACTGGCCACCACATGGGATGAGCAAACACTAAGGATATAGAAATCACTCTTCCTGTCCCTGAAGCATTGGTGATAACTTGGGACACAGGACATATGCATAAGGAACTGGGAACTGTTGCAAGATGCCCATGGGCAGATTCAACAGTAATAGGGCAGCAGGCAGACAAAAAGGCTGCAGTATGCACAGTGGAGGAGTGACCTGGAAAGGGAGGCAGGGCTGTGCTATCCGTGGGAGATGGGACTGAGATGGGAGGTGCCATGTAATATCTTTCAAGTATTTATTCTGTGCCATGCATTTTACATAAATTACCTAGTTTTCATAGTTCTCCCATTTGAGAGACTAGCAGAGTGCCATCCAAGCTCATTAAGACTCCAGAGTCCTTGCCCCCCCCCATGCCACTCTTTAGCCCCTTCCTTTGCTAGAGAGACTTCTAGGATTTTCAGACTAAAGACTGTAAGTCCCTCCCTTCTCCAGCCCCACACTGAGAGGGAGTTGCTGTTTAGTGGACTAACTGAAGTTTTCTGGTCTCAGGGGTGACCCAGAGCACAATGTTTTCCTGTGAAGCTCGCAACAGAAAAGGCCTGGCTATTTCCCGCCCGGCCACTGTTCGCCTTCAAGGTAGGAGAATAGTCAGGGGTGGCTGGGTGAGAGCAGGGGCATTTTGAGCCAGGCAGCCATGCAGCAGTGAGATTATTCGGTCTTTCAGTTTCCCTGGGTCCTGCCAGGATTTCCAGAGGAGGGGTAATTGGCACAGTTCCTGTTCCTAGTGAGAGCACCTGAGACCCTGCCTTGGCTGAGCCAAGAATAGAATCCTGACGTCACAGCAGATTTCCCATCACGAAGCAGAGTCCTTAGGAGGGAGGGGAGGAAGGAGCCTGCAGGAGATGGTCAAGGCTCTTGCCCAATCTTGTTCCTGCCTCTCCTGGGGGAGGGGCGGGGAAGCAGCCTGTCAGGGCCATAAGAGACCCAAAGGGCTGGTGGAGAGGGAGGGAGGGAAGGAGCGGGTGTGTGGAGAAACTCATCTGGCTGCAGGGGCAGCTGCTTATTTCTCCTTTTGTGTTTTGTATTTCTCCTTTTGTGCTGTAGTATGCCCCCACATATTACCTTCCTATTCTTTGGCTAGAGCCCCTTATTCAGAGAGAGACACTATCTTTCCTTGGCCTTGGCACTCCCAGGTGTGAGCAGCTGTCCCTTACGGGTTGCGAGTAGCCATCTTTAGGCTGGAGAATTCCTGGCCCTGGGAAGAACAGGAAGCTTCCCATGCCTCTTCTTCCCTCTGCTCTTATTGCTGAGCACTGACTCAAGTCTGCACCCACAGCTCTGCCTGCAGCCCCCTTCAACATCACAGTCACAAAGCTCTCCAGCAGCAATGCTAGCGTGGCCTGGATGCCAGGTGCTGATGGTCAAGCCGTGCTTCAATCCTGTACAGTGCAGGTAGGCTGAGATGGGCCCAGCAGGCTCTCCTGGACTACCTGTGCTCCTTGTAGCTGCATAGCTGATACATAGTGGTAGTGGCAGTGGGCTTACTGCCCGTGGGACTTGTTCCCCAGGACTCTTCAGGTACTTCTCCTTCCTTAGCATAGAATGCTCTGTCCACTGCAAGACCCTGCAGATTGGCTCAAGCCTGTGCCTTTTGCAGGCTGGAAAACAAATCACTAGGGCAGCTTTAGGGTACTTGGAAGAGATGTGTGCATGTGTGTGTCTGTGTCTGATGCTGGAAGATTGAACCCAGAACATTTAGATGTGGTCAGCAAGTGCTTTACTGCTAGGCCACACTGCCAGCCAGACACAGCCAGCCAGCTCTAGAAGAGTTTTTGTTTGTTTGTTTTACTGTTTTATGTAAGCAAATGATTTAGTACATCTGATAATCTGGACCCCTGCCATGCCAGAGGACAAGAAGTCTTAAGTCCTAAAGAGTAGAAAGGGGGCCAGTGAGATAGCTCAGCAGACTAAAGTGCCTGCTTAGGCAAGTTTGGGCAAGTGCAGAGACCATGGTTTTTTGGTGTTTTTTTTTTGTTGTTGTTGTTGTTTTTTTGCGGAACCGGGGATTGAACTCAGGCCCTCGCGCTTGCCTGGGAAGCACTTATTCCACTGAGCCATCTCCCCGGCCCCGAGACCGTGGTTTGATCCCCAACACCACATGCCATGCTAGCCCCATACATGTATAATCCCAGTGCTGGGGAGGCTGAAAACAGGAGGATCCCTATGAGTCTGAGCTGCACAGTGAGACCCTGTAACAACAAATACATTTTTTAAAAAAAGAGCAGAAAGAGTATGCACAAGAGGCAGTACTTGCCCATTTTCATTTCTGCTCAAAACCAGTTTCATGAAAATCATTTGAAACTGTACTTAGAGTTCCCCTGGGCAGCAAGGGCTCCTGCTCTAGGCTGTACCACTTAGAGGATCCTACACTGGCTCAGCTTTGGTATAGTCCATGCTCCTAGGCAAAATCTCCAGGACCACGGGCATAGGTCTGCCTGGATTGTCCTTATGGCTACGCCATACTCCTGAGAGTCCGGGATATGACTCCAGGGCCTGTGTCGCCTCTGTCCCAGTCCATCCTCCCAGAGTGGAACATGGTATGATGTGTGTACCTTTAGGCCCCAGAGGCAGCTATCTGTGAGCAGATGGAACTGAGCCTGAGTGTGCAAGTGATGTCTACACCTGAGCTTTTCCTGGTACAGACACCCAGGGGCCAGCTCTTCTAGTGCCACCACACTGACTTGAGACCTTAAAGGGTTTGGAGAATTATAAGTATAAACATGAACTTGTAGACAATTTTGGAGGTTTGATCGTCAAGGTACAAGACAAATTTTTTAATCAATTGTTAAGTAAGGTCTAGGTTGTAGCTCAAAAATAAAGTGTATGTTTAGCATGTTCAAGGCTCTGGGTTTGAGTTCTCCCACTGTCAAAAACATGTTAGCTGATTCATAATATTAAAATATTTAGCCATATAGGGGGATATAGCTCAGTGGCACAGTGCCTGCCTGGCAAGCACAAGGTCCTAAGTTCAATTCCTGGTATGGGAAAAAAAAAAATTTAGTCATGTAGTTCATGGATCTCTGTTTGTACTCTGTCCCTGGACATCTTCCTCCTCAACAAGGTGAGGGGCTGGTTCAAAGTGCCATGGGCTCACAGTTTCTCCTGCTTTGGAGATGCTCTGAGCTGGGCAAGGGGGTGCACTCTGGCCTGAGGCAGGAGGACTGCTAAGAGTTTGAGGCCAGCCTGAGCTACAAAGTGAGTTCAAGATCAGCCTGAACTGCATAGTGAAACCTATCTCAAAAAGACAAGGGGCCGGGGAGATGGTTCAGTAGAATAAGGACTTCCCTGGCAAGCGCAAGGGCCTGAGTTCAATCCCTGACTCCACAACAACAACAAAAAAAGACAAAAAAAGGGGCAACCCACTGGGTACCCCTTTTGTCCCTCTCTTGGTTAGAAGCTTTCTTTCTCTCAATAAATATATCCTCTTGGGGCCAGGGAGATGGCTCAGTGGAATAAGCCCTTCGCTGGCAAGCGCAAGGTCCTGAGTTCAATCCCCGGTTCTGCCAAATCAATCAATCAATCAATCAATCAATCAATCAATCCTCTTAATGAAGAAAAAGAAAGAGAGAGGCCCTGAGACTTTTTGGGATAACATAAGCAAATACAAGTGGCAACTGTTTTGGAGCAGTTAAGCACAAAGTACAAAGGGGCAAAAGTGTCCAGGAGTTGATAAAGGCTTTCATTACAGGGATATTTGTAGTGGGCGTCCTGTGATCCCAGCACCCTGGGAGGCTAGCACAGGAGGGTTGCCAGTTCTAACCTAGCTTGGGCAATTTAGGGACTTAGTGAAATCCAGTTTTAAAAAATAGAAAGGGTTGTATATGTAGTGTCAAGGTTTTGTGTTCAATCTCCAGTATTGGAAAGAAAATGAAAAAGAAGAAAGAAAAGGGAGAGAAGAAGAAAAGGGAAGAATTTGCAGTGAGTCTTAAAGGATGAATAGGGAGATGTTGGGAAGAATAGCTCATTCCAAGCAAAAGGAACAGCATCTGTAGAGTGGAGGTGTAGTGCCTTTTGGATTTTGGGGGTGGGGGGTTATGAGTAAAGGAGGCATTCATTCAGATTCACCAAGGAGGCACAGTGGTGTATGTGTATAGTCCCAGTGTGCCAGAAGCTAAGACAGGAAAATTGCTGTGAGTAAGGAAGCTACCCTGAACTACACCCTACCTATTTCATCTGCCCTCTCAATTTGGGAACGGCTTTCCTGTGCATCATTAGTTTTCTGCTCTTCTGTAGGTGACACAGACCCCAGGAGACTGGGAGGTCCTGGCTGTTGTAGTCCCTGTGCCACCCTTTACCTGCCTGCTTCGGGACTTGACCCCTGCCACCAACTATAGCCTCAGGGTGCGCTGTGCCAATGCCTTGGGGCCCTCTCCCTATGCTGACTGGGTGCCCTTTCAGACAAAGGGTCTAGGTGAGTAACACTCAGAACAGAGGGGCTGGGCTTGGCCGGAGTTGTGGGGCAAGGCTCCAGTTCCAATAGGAGCTACCTGAGAGACAGTTCTTTTTTTTCTTAATTTATTTGGTGCAGGGTCTCACTACGCAGCTCAGACTTGTAGTGATCCTCCTGTTTTCAGCCTCCCCACGCTGGGATTTCAGGCATGTGCCACCACACCCAGTCTCCATGGCCTGGCCGGCTCAGTGCACAGCATGGCATGTGGTGCCAGGGATTGAACCCCAGTCCCTGCGCTTGCCTAAAGCAGGCACTTAGTCTTCTGAGCTATCTGGCTGGCGTGAGGGACAGCATGCCATTGCATATTTAATTCTTGTGGGTATAACAGATAATCAAACTGGAAAAGATAATGTGATGAATGCCCTAGAAAACCTTCCTAAAGGGATCTGAGTGATCTGAAAGCTAACAAAAAAGGCCATGTGAATGTTTGGGGAAATCACTACAGGGAGAAGGTAGAGCAGGTGCAAGACTAAGGACTTGCTGCAAGTTCTCCCACTAGAAGCCTGCTTGACTCGGGGGAGTTGTGGGAGCTAAGCCGTCTCGATAATGATGAATACTCTGCCGGGCTGGGGTGCAGCTGTGGCTTTGGCTCCTCCTCAGCATAGTGGGTAGAGGAGTCAGCCCGAGGTGAGCCCTAGAGCAGGAGGGTGCTCTCTGAGTCAGTCACCTCTTGGCTACTGGTTCTAATGGTCTATATGGGATAGAGGTGGTGGAGAAGTCTTAACTTTTTCTCTCTGGATACAGCCCCAACCAGAGCTCCAAGGAACCTTCATGCCATCCGTACAGATTCAGGCCTCATCCTGGAGTGGGAAGAAGTGATCCCTGAGGACCTTTGGGAAGGCCCCCTGGGACCCTATAAACTTTCCATGTTTCAAGACAATGGAACCCAGGTGAGTGAGACAGACTCTTTCATTTTCTCTAAGATCCCAGAGTATCAGCTCTCAGAGCTTTGGGCTTTAAGAAGCTTAGCACTTTTAAATGGCTGTCTTGGGTGAGTCTGGGCTACCCACTGCCCCAGAGATGCATGTCCTCCCCACTCCTTGGCTAACCCCACTCCTCGGATTCTGCTTCCCATTGGGATCACATCCTGTGGCCACTCAGTATGTAAAGCAGGAAGCACATCCCTGCACCACCTGGGCCAGGAACAGATAAGGCTTATCACCAGCCCAGCTTCCTCCTATCCCCCACATACTAAGTCTGGTTTGTGTTCCAGAGAGGCCTCTGCACTGCCCAAACTAGGACTGTGATGATTCCCTGGAGGCAGTGTTTCCCCAGTCCCTGACTCCCAGGGTCCCTAGACTTCTGCATTCCTTGCTAGACTTTATTCTGTCCTCTGACCCCAGCCTGAGGCCTTCTCCTCAGCCTCAGTGTGGGGTGGGGCTTTCCTGGCTATAGGATGAGCTGACAGTGGAAGGCACTAGGACCAATGTGACAAGCTGGGATCCCCAGAAGGACCTGATCGTGCGTGTGTGTGTCTCCAATGCTGCTGGTTATGGGCCCTGGAGTCAGCCCCTGGTAGTCTCTTCTCACGACCATGCAGGTAAGGTGGGGGCTGAGGGTGGGACAAGGGGTCAGAGCTTTTGAAGGCAACCTGGGCTGTTGAGAAAAGGCTGTGGCTCCTACTCAGTAGGCCCCCAAATTCAGAGTCAAGCAGTTGAAGCCAGAATTGTTACTCTTAGCTCATTTTTCTTTTCTTGCTCCAAAACTAGCATAGAAATTCCTGGTCACTCTATAGATCACAACAGCTAAGGCCTGTTACAGTCTAGGTAGGAAAACTCTTGGATCACTCTCTGGAGCCTTTGTTTCTTTTATTTTTTAGTACTGGGGATTGAACCAAGAGGTGCTGAGCTGTATTTTTTCCCAGTTATTATTATTAACATAATTTTTAGACAAAATTTTGCCAAATTTCTAGACTGGCCCCAAATTTGAGATTCTCCTGTCTCAGGCTCCTGGGTAGCTGAGATTACTACAGGTGTGTACTGCCACGCCAGCCCTTCTCAAGCCTCTTTAACCTTGGATCCATGTTAATTTAAGGTGGCTGGGGGCTGGCAAGATGGCTCGGTGGTCTAAAGCACCTACTTGGAACAAACTTGGCAAAGCACAGGGACCGCGGT
>NDGN011519634.1:288-13517 GCA_002564285.1 Tympanoctomys barrerae | reverse complement strand
AAAGAAAAACAACTAAAAAGGAGAGGTGAGGCTCAAAGTTTCAAGCATGTGTTTACTGAGAAAGGCTTGTGATCACCTTACTGGGGAACTAATTGGTGCTCTAGTGAGAACTGGACTTAGCTTCTCCAAAATACTAAGAAGTACTCTACAGCTAATCTGTGTGTGTGTGTGTGTGTGTGTGTGTGTGTGTGTGTGTAATATATATTTACTTCCTGCAGAGTCTTGCTAATTTTCTCAGCATACCTTTGAATGAGAAATTTTCTGCCTCAGATGATAAAGTAGCTAGGGTTAAAGGATTGCAACACAAAACTCAACTAATTTTTAGTTTTTATAAGATTAAGCGCTAACTCCATATATTAATGTTAGAGGTTACTTGCATGTATATAAAATCATTGTTAATGTCTTCTCTCTTTTTTTTCTTTTCAATATAAACTCACTCTTGCCATCTGCATCTATGTAAAGGCAATGTTTGGAAGCCTTGTGGAAGCTTACGCACTCAATAATGGGTTGGAGAACTGCATGGGGAAATTAGCAAAACAAAAACAAAAACAAAAACAAAACAAAACAAAACAAAAAAACAAAATAGGAGATAGACAGTGACCGTCTTGGAAATGAAATGATGCAGTCCTCATGGTATGTGACTTACAGGGTTCTGTCACTGCTCATGCTCCTTCCTCTTTGTGTCCCGAAAGCCTTGGTCATCCATACGTTGGACAGAGGAGGATTAAAAGTCCCCTCGATTTACAACAATTCCAGCTACTTTGTATTGCAATATGAAAACTACAAACAAAAAAGTAAGCTCACCATCAGGTCTACACACAGGGATGAAGAAATAGTTCTCCAAAAGGAGATGAAGGGGATAAAGTGAGTGACTGAAGCCGAGTGACTTCAAATGAGAAATCCCCAGAACCTCATCAAATAATTCAGCATTGGATATGTGTATTACTTCTGGGCTTTACAGAAAACTTATATTTTCTCTTTCACACTACTTCTAGGCTTTACAGAACACTTATGTTTTCTCCTTCACATTTATACCTGAACTGCATCCTCTTTCAAAAACTAATCAGGTATCTCTCAAACTTTTCAGTTAAGAGTCTCAGTTTGAGTCTCATTCCATTACACTCTGGCCTAATCCTTAGCTATGGACTGATTGTGCATGCAGGACTCTAGCTTCTCCTTGACTAATGGAAGGAAGGTGAACCTCTGTGTCACCAATTAACTATCATGTAAAGAAACTCCTGGTAGAATAAGATGACTTGTGGCAATAGTTATTTGAAATAAACTAAGCAACATTCCCTACAGTCAACATTCAAAATCCCATTATCATCAGCTCTCCAAGGAGCCTTGTTTGATAAATACTATTGAAATAACAGTTTTGTCATTACTTGTAAAGTGGCAAGATTCATAAGTATAAATGGTGTGTTTTTAAGCGCAAGTGATCTATGTGAACTTCTAGAAAGATGGCTGAGTCTGAAAGAATATGCTCATTAATCTTTGCAAACAAGTTTTAGGTTTATTTCTTCCTACCCTTTTATATTTTAAAAAAGAATAAGAAGTTGGCTCTGTTAGCATTTTACCACAAATGCCAATAGTTGTTTTTCTTGTCTGATTCAATAGTTCATGCCCTGAATCCATAAGAACGTTGAAACACAAGCAATTTCACTGCCCTAATCTCCATTTTGATGGTGCTGTGGTTGTCTCTAAAAGGATCACTTATTTCTTCAAAACTCTCTTGATAATATTTTACTTGTTAAACAGGTGAAATAGGTGTTCTAACTCCTGAATATAGCAGCTGTGCTAAAAATACACGTTTGGAGCTGTGCCCTATGCATTTGCTTTCTTTTTCTCTTGTTCTTTCGCATGATAGTTGCTACTTTCTTGTCTTTAGTTCATGTCTTTTCTCCCTTCCTGATTGAATCCATGTCCAATGCAATCACGCAGTTCTAGCTCATTGCTGATCAATTCAGAGCATTCATATTCATTTTAGAAACTCCTCTGAAACTCATTTGTATGAAATAACCTTTAAAATTTATGATATGTCTTTATGAATGACAAAACTTAATCAGAGAAACTCTTAAGTATGCAACCTTTAATTCAGAATGACTGATATATCAAATCATGTCATCTAACCACACTGTTGTTCTTTAAAATATTCTCAAGCCTCAAAAGTAATATAATTAATATTTTAAGACATAAGTCTATAACATTTAGTTTGGTTCTACAAAAAAAAAGCACATTTGGGAAACATTTACTGGAATTCAAAGAAGATGGATAAAAGTCAATTTTGCCTGTTGTCTAGATTGCTGTTTCATTCTCCAGTTGCCAACCCACCATAAATTGGTACTAGAATTAGAATTTTGACATATCATTAATCAGAGAAATAAATATGAAACAGCTTGATGAACTCTGGTTATGAGAAACAAAGTTTGAAATAAAAAGCCATCCCATATGTGTCATTTCTTGTAGGAGCTTAATATAATTTAGTAAATCATATAATAAATTTCTACAAAGGACACAAGCTCATTCATCCTTGTTTTTAATGGAAATATTTTAATGGAAATGATTTTAATGGAAATGTTTCTAGGGGAAATATTAGCTTAAGATAAAAATGTGTTTTCACATATTTGTGGTGTCATTTCTTTTGATGCTCACATCTATGTTCTACTTAATTTTAAGATGGTTTATATCTGGCTTAGAGATTCTTTTCTGTGTATAAGGCATTACTACAGGGTTTTTGTTGTCCTGCTTGAGTAATGTGACTGCTGTAGTTTATTAAGCTGTACCGCATGCATCGTGTCACAGTGTGTGACCACGGCAGTGGAGAGAATGAATGAGTACTCAGAAACAAGACTTAGTTCAGTCATCAAGGGAGCCCAGGGAGCTATCTCAGCTGAGTGCTCAGCACTGAGGAGAACCCCAGGTGAATACTGAGATCTCTCTAGCTTTTACTTAGTATAAGTGAAAGAAAAGTAGAAGAAAAAGAGTTTGAGCAGGGAACTGTCTATAGACTATGCAGATTTCTTGGGGGTAGGGGAAGGACAATGGCCAGACACAACATGCGTCACTAATCTAAGCTTCTTGTTGAACCACTCACTCTTCACAGAGCCTGTGTGCTTTTGCCCTGCAGTTTAACTGTTCATTCCATGGCCAAGTCCCTCACAACACCTAACTCTCTTTTTTTTTTTTTTTTTTTTTTGTATTTAGTATAGGGACTACAGGGTCTCACTACACAGATAAGACTCTTAGTGATTCTCCTGTCTTCAGCCTCTGAAGCACTGGGAGTATGGGGGTTAGGGGGCTCCACCATGTCCAGTCTCAATCACAGTCTCAGTATGCCCCAGGTGTAGAGCCAGCATAGAGAACCCCAGTCCCTGGGTCTGCCTAAGCAGCCACTTTAATCTGCGGAGCTATCTGGCCCGCCCTCAACTCCAAACATTTAATGTAACAGAAAAGCATGTAGTATGAATCATTTTGAATGTTCCTATGTGAGCTGTCCACACAGTCCTGGCAGTAGCAGTCAGAGCACAGAGGAGGGAATAGAACTTGGGAGCAGATGGAAGAGCTAAGAGCTCAGGTGACAAGACCTGAAAGGTGGGTTGGCTGCTTAGGAAGAAAGAAAGGAACAGGACACCTCGGTTTCAGTTAGGAAGAAGTGAATAAATAGCAGTATTGGTAGTAGCAATGACAACAACAACAACAAAACCCTCTGGATTATTTCAATTCACTTTTGCTCTGCTCCTTTCTATTTTATTTTCCTATTCTCTAATTTGAAATCATAATAAAAAGAGGCCCACAAGCTATTGTTTTGTGTCTTAAAAATTAGATCCAGTCCTTCAAGGAGTCTGCTTAAAACAAAATAAAGTAAAAATTTAAAAAACAGTAATTTTATCCACAATAATGTGTTCGTTCTCTCTCTCTCTCTCTCTCTCTCTCTCTCTCTCTCTGTCTCTCTTTGTCTCTGTCTCTGTCCCTGTCTCTGTCTCAGTCTCTGTCTCTCTCCCTCTCCCCCCCTCATTTTGTTGTTTCAGTTTTTGAACTTGGACCAAACCCTAGAATTTCCTTCCTAGATTTTTGGAATAATCTCAATTAGGATACAGGTTTAGCTGTACCTAATCCCATGATTTGTAAGCTTACATACTTGGGTTCAACTTGCTGGAATGGAAATTCAGGCACATCTTTCTAATCTTAATTTGTTGAAAATTCATTTTTTTGTGACCAAATATGCCTCCCTATGAAACAGAATAAAAATAGCATCACCAGTCTTTATGTTTATTTTCTTTTTAATTTTTATTTTTAATCTTTTATTTATTTGGTATACCATCTTAGCTACATAGCTTAGACTAGTAATGAACTTCAAGTCTCCATCTCCCCAGCACTGGGATTACAGGCATGTGCCACCACATCCAGACCTGGCGTGCAACTCAGCATGCTTGGGGGCAGAGCTGCAAAGGCACCTGGTGCAGGGATTGAACCCAGGTCCTTATGCTTTCCAGGAAGTTGCTTAGACCCCCAAGGGATCCACCCAGTCCATTTATTTTTCTTTTTGACTAAGTAAAAAAAAAAAAGAAAGAAAGAAAGAAAAGGTGTCTTTTATATCATTAAAATCTTATTTTGGATGTACATACCCAAAAAAGAGATGATATAGTGTGTGATGAGTCTATTATGTTCCCCCAAAGATTAGGAGGTTGTAATCTCTGGATTATGGAAAGTTACTTAGGCTGGAAAGACAAAGAAATGGTCCTTACAGATGTGATTAAATTAATACTTTTGCTGTGGATAGATTTCTTTAATATATTTGGTTTTAACAGAGTCTCACTATGCAGCTTGGACTTGTAGTGATCCCCCTGTTTACATCCTCCTCAGCACTTGATTTGTAGCATGGGCCACCTCACCTGGACTTTGTGGCTGGCTCAGTGTGCCCAGGGGTAGGGCCAATGGGGCATGTGGTGCTGGGATCAACCATTATCTCTATGCTTGCATAAGCAGGGGCTTAGTCTGTTGAGCTAGCTCACCAGTCCTGATATGGGTAGAGTATTACATAATATCTGAATGGGTACTATTATAATTTTAGTTGTCCATGGAGAAGAAAAGTGGCAGGTGTTGTTATCACAGACAGACAGAATAAGGGAAGGTAGTATGAATACGTAGTCTCATGAGTGAATTATATAGTTAAAAGCCAAAAAGCTCTAGCTGTCACCAGAAACAAGGAGCAGGGAATAGATTGTCCTTTAGCTTCTCCAGAGGGAGAACAGCCCTAATTCTACCTAATTTAGCCCAGCAAAAGTGATTTAGGACTTGTGATCTCCAGAACTCTGAAAGAACCAGTATCTGTTTTTTGCCATTCACTTTGTGGTCATTTTTAACAGCAGTCACAGAAAGGTGATACATGGAGGATAGTATTTATCAGGGTAAATTCTAGAGTTAGTCTGCTTATATTTCAAAACTAAGATATTTATGTCTATAAAAAGTATGCAAATTAGACTTTTTCCTCTATTTGAGCATTTCCTTGTATAATAGAAGGCTAATAGTAGGGCTTCACATCTTTAGAGAATTATGTGAGAATTAAAGTGAATAATTCATATAAAGTGGTTGTTAAATAACACACTGATGTTAACAATTTATTATTTCCTTAGCAGTAAAATGTTTGCAAAGTGCTCATCATTACCAAGGGTTTCCTTCCATCTGCGTGTATGCAGATTCATACTCTGGGTCATGTATTTGAAGGCTCTGTACTTGTGTACCCAAATGGCATTAGCATCAGATAGAAAAAGTGAATCATGTAACATCTTTCAATGTAGTTGCTCAGGGCATGCATCTTTGGTAGGAATCATAATCTGGGGAAAATAGTGAAGAAAGGGAGCTTCCCAAACTGCAGGGGAATGAAGTCAAACTACAATGTCACAGCAGTAATGACTTTTGGGATTTTCTTCTTAGGTGAAGCAAAGTGCAATCATGTAAGTATTGACTTATTTGCAGTGATGAGAGCCACATTAGTAGACAGAGATCTATAATGCTAGTGAAGTCAGCAAACCCACAGGCTCAGCCTAATTCCTTCATAAGACCCAACATTTTCTTTCAGTCATGGGAGCCACCCTTTGGTTCTTCCCTGAGAACTTCTATCAAGCTGAAAACTATTTTGTTAGATTTGTTTAATTTCACTCTTCATTATATTTCATGTAGCATTTTTAATTACTTGTTATCAACTTAGTGTGAGAACATGCCAACTGAGTTAACCAAGACCATAATATTTGCAATTTATTATTATTAATTATTAATTATTATTATTATTATTATTAGTAGTAGTAGTAGTAGTTTTCTCTCCTGGTCTATTTGATCTACTTACAATGAGACATTTGTTGACTTATTCTTACATTTCAAACAATGTAGACAAACTCTGCTCTCCTTTCATATGTTTACCAGGTAGTATTTTCCCAGAATTCAATGATTCAATGACTTAATACTCTTTACTCATTCCACATAAATTCAATGCATTAAATGTTTTTAAGAAGTAGTTTATCTGTAAGCCTATGAGTCTAACGAAAATAGTAATTAGTAAAAAAATAAATATTCTGAGCCAGAGCAAGTGGTAAAATTACTGTTTCTTTAGCATAAAATCTAATTAATGAGCCATTAAAGATTTAAACTCCATTAATTTACTATATTATTAACGTGTTTACTGCTGTAATTGTGGTTGTGGAGATATTCTGAGTATTGACTTCTTCTCCTGTTAATGTTGATATCCTTCTAGTTACTGTCTATCAGGCTCTCGATGACATAATTAATTCTACAAATTGTTGTTTGATGTTCCAGGAAAATGTACTCAGTTACGAAGGACTTTTGGCAAATATATGGCTCAAGTCCAATGTGTGTGTTAGTTTCCTCTAGTACTTATCGCTAAGCTTTAGTGCATTGTTAGGAAGAGTGAGCAGACTTTTTCCTTGTACATGTGAAGAATTTTGCTACATGTTTGGAGCTGGGGAGATGGCTCAGTAGAATAAGTGCTTGCCTGGCAGATGCAAGGGCCTGAGTTCAATCTCTGGTTCAGAAAAGAAAAGGAAAGGAAAGGAAAGGAGAGGAAAGGAGAGGAAAGGAGAGGAAAGGAAAGGAACAGAACTACATTTTTGGTGGAAATGTAAGCTAGTATAAGTCAGTATGCAGATTCCTCAAAATAAAACAAATTACATTTGACTCAGGTATTTCCTTTCTAAGTACCTTCATGAAAGATTTGACATCATGTGGCAGTGTCCATGCACTCCAAGTTGGCAGCAGCACAGCTTATAAATGCCTCAATACAATGGGGTTGTACTCAGCTAGCCAAACGTTGAAGCATTTCTAGGAAAATAAATAAAACTTAAATCCATAATGTTAAGTGAATTATATCAGACACACAAGCTTAAATATCATATGGTTATCTTCTATGAAAAACACAAAATTATGCATAAATTTTAAAAGGATAGACAATAAGAAATAGGGAGGCAGGTGTCTGGAAGGTGAGAATAGGAATATATGAGATGGAGGGAGAAGCACAGAGGTGGGGGTTGCACCAACCGGGGTGTGTCATGTGTGTGTGCCAGCCACGCCTGCAAATGTACTGCACACTTGCACTGATAAAAATAGAGAGAAAGAATCTTACCTTATTTTCTTGTTTGTCAGAAGCAACCTACACACATGTCATGGAACTAGGCTTTTTAGATGCTTTGAAATATAAAGAAATATGTGATATTTAGGACCACCCCAACTGTACCATTTCTAAATTTTTAATTATACAATTAATTTAGAAATCCATTGAACAAAGGTAAATATAGTGATATTTCATTAACATATTCTTTCTCTCATTTCTTCTCATCAAGCCTTGGTGTAGATGCGTGTGGGTTCTTTTGCCCTGCTACCCAGGTTCCTGTTCTTCCCGGTGAGCTGTCTTCCCTTTCATCACCATTTAACCTGCAATCACTGACTTTAGTAAATCCTATGCAGTCCTTCTTTACCTTTTACCCTTGACAGCAATACTCAGGGGTGCCTCGGGGTCAGTCTTACATCAAAAGTGAATGTATTCCTAGCCAGGAAGAAAAGAGTGTGATTGAGCATTATATCACAAGTCCAAAGTGATAGCAGATTATTTCTTTTTTTTAATTTCTGGTAAAGAGACTTAAGAAATACCTGGCTCACTCCTCTAAAATTTTGAGAAATGAACATGGATAGTTTTTACTTCTAAGTCTCCAAGAACCCCTCAGGGCATGCTCTGTGGAAGGCAAATGGAAATGACATTTTTAAGGCTATGGGGATGATAGTTTTCTTCCATAATTGATCAAATCCAAGGTAGCAATTTTATATATGTAAGTATTTTCTTACTAGTGGTTTTAAGACTCTTTGGGCAGGTAAAAATCACCATGTAAAGGCAATTTCTAGTTTTATTAAAGAGTAAAAAAGGAAAAATGTATAAAACTCTAATCCACTCCAAATATAATTTATTCTAGTAAAGAAATAAGATCATTCTGTTCCACAGACCTTTGCATTACTATATAAAGGCCTCTTCATTACTATAGAAAGAAGGAGGGAGAAGATGGAAGGGGTTCCTCAGTTCCATTTCAACTTATCTCTCTTTTTCTGATTTTCTAAAGAAGGTCTTTTAGTAATACTACACTTCACTGATTTGTAAAGGATTTTTTTTTTAGCCACGGAGCATGAAAGATTAGGCACAGAACCCAAAATGTATTGGGACATTTTTGTCTGTCCAATGATGGTGATATTAATTCATGATCATATATCTATATAAAGGAGTCTGTTGACCTATTACTCTGCTAAGCTATATCAGGGGTCTAAAAGGATCATACAGTCCATAGAAGAAGGGTGCTCTGGCAAGGCACTATGACATGCAGACTTTGTTTGATCTGCAGCCTCTTCGAAGATGTCTGGCCCTGCTAGGCAGGGTCTTCGGTGGCTCCTCCCCACTACTGCTGTCTCCAGCTGCTCTTAGCCTTGTAGCCTCACCTTCACATGAACACTCCCTGTGGTAGTTGACTTCTTATACACCTTAAAGTTTAGAGGAAAAAGTTAGAAAGCTAGAAAGAAGTCAGCTATTTTCTTCTTCTTGTCTCTGTTAACCTTGAGACTAGTGGTGAAATCCGGAGTTCTTTCCAGAGATGATGGCAGAAGGGAATTTGTCCTGCTTGCTTAAAAATATAATGATGAAAATTGTCTATTTTCTATAGATTGAAAATTTAAGGATGCTCACCTCACCCAAAATATAAATTTGTTCTAATGTTAAATAGCAAAGCAATGCATTTTGCTTGGCAGTGGATAATCTTTCATGCAGGATTTTTTACTTCTTCTTACAGGACATCGTTCCAAATTTAATTTCATGGTTGTTTGCAGATTATCTGCTAATACAATTTAGCAATATTTAGAATCAAATCCTTGTATATTTTGTCACATAAAATAATAATTTTCATATCAGTAGATGACACAAAGGCCTTAAACCACTACTTGGTAAATACTGAGCATTCAAGAGAAAGACTCCACCATCATCCTTGCTATTAATTTATAATTTAAATGTTTATAATATCTACTTATATGAAATGAATTATATGACCTATTACATATATTTGAAGGATTAGAACATAGATATTAATAAAGGTTTTTAGAAATACTACTCAGATGAGTAAAATACAGGAGGCTATTTAATATCCAGATATAAATAGTTTTCACATACAAAGATAGAGTGTCTCCTATACATAATAAAAATGAGCCAGAGGAAATATTTATAAAAAGCAACTGGCCCATGTATTTGGATGATGAGCCTAAGAATAATTTTTATTGGTATAATTATGCTTTATTTGTTTTCTTCATTTATAAAAAATGTATCACTTTAATATGGAAATATACAAAAATAGGCATTTTAAGATAAACTGCTAATCCTGTTTTTCAGAGACAGATCTAACCAAAATTCTCCCTCATATCTTCATCGAAACATTTTTTACAAAAGTGCAAGTGACAGCTCAGAAGTTGGAAATATATCTTGAAGCTAATGTCCCACATTTCAACATGCAGTACTAGTAAACTTTGCCACTGACAGAAGCTTTGTAATTGACACATGCATCATTTAGTGTTTCCTTTGGCTTCTTTCTTCAAATAAGGGGTAGAATTTCCAATTTCCATTTCCATACATTCAGTCACTTAGAGAATTAAATGAAGAAGCAGGACCATGAGGCAGAGGCCCCTCATAGTACTCTACAGAGAAGGGTTTTGCTTCCTGCAAAGCTAAGAGCCAATGCTACCAGTGCCCTCTTGGGTTTGCTACAAAGAGCAAGAATAGATTCCTTCTCCTCACTGGGATATCCAGAGCTGGGTTGATCCTTTAATTGCCTAGTGTCTTAAGGAAGCCTGGGACAATAAACTCCACTCTCTCTGGAATCTTTAATTTAGCCAAGCCCTGGGCAAGCAGGCATCTGGTAAGGGACTCTGTTAGAATCCTTCACGTGTAATGAAGTTAACAACTACATTACTCCAAAATAATATTTACAGAATGTGGTCCTGGGAACACCTGCCACAGAATAAACTAAAGAGGTGGCTAAAATGCAGATGTCTTGGCTCTACTCCAAAATAATTAAATACAAATATTAGAGGATAGAGGTCTGTAAAGCCATGGTTATAAATTCATCAAGAACTCTCAGCATGCTTTTTGTGGAGAACGAGTAAGACAAGTTTTCTTTCATTCTTAACCAAATCTTCCATGTCCTTTTGTGGATGAAGTGAATGCTAATAAATAGGATTTCATTGACTCATTTTTATTTACACTTTTGGTTATTTATTTATTATTTTTTAAATACAGTCTCACTAAGGCACTAGGTTACCCAGAATGGCCTAGAATTTGTCACCTTCCTACTTCAGAGCGCTGCCAGAGTGCTGGATTACAGATCTTGTCACTAAGCATGACTCCCTTGATGTTATATACTTTTCTCCAATAATTATCTGTTTTTCAGCCTTAGTGGCAGAAATTTTGCACAAGCTTTACACAAGTTCCGACATTTCTGTTGTTCCTTATGGAGCAACAGATAGTGCACATCTTTCTTCTTGATAATTTGTCATCAGAATGAACTGCCAATCACATTTTAAAAGCACTAATCCTTTCTTCCTTGGCTTTTCTTTTCCACTAAACCAAGAATAATGAAACAAATACCTGATGAATATATTCTCAATATTGTACATTGTGATTTCAAAGAGCTTCCATTGGTATACAGTTCATTACATGCATTTTCCACTATAAGTAACACGAAATCCAATTTTTTTGTGTGTGCAGAACCAGAGATTGAACACAGGGCCTTGCACTTGCCAGAGAAACACCTAATCCACTGAGCCATCTCCCCAGCCTCCTTCCATCTCTAAGCACTCCCCCCACCAATTCTTGTATAATTGTTAAATAGAATTAATGGAAAAATAAAATGGGGAGAATATCCTCTGAGTCTCCATCCCCTGATACAATAAAAAATATGTATATAGACAATATTAGACATCCACTTTGTGGTGGATTGCCAACTGGTGGTGAACTTGTCATGCCCAGCTGGACAGAAACAGTGTGGTGCTAGGTATGGGAGGCCCCCTAAGGACTGTTACCTGCCACGTAAAGGGCAGAAGTGGAGAAGTAGTAGTGAAACTGTTAGGGAAGCTAGTGGGAAGCTGTCGCGTGCTGTTGGTCTTCGTGGAGAGCTGGCCATGCTGGCTCTCCTGATGAGCTTGGCTGTTCTCATCATGAAAGGTGCTCAGGACCTTGCTGTCACTGAGAATGGCTATCGTTAACCTTGGGGGAGCTCTGGTTCTCAGAGCATGGAAGCATCGCTTCCTGGCTTTGGAGGGGAAGACAGCGCACTGCTTAGTCTTCTGGAAGCGATCGTTATGTTGGCTTCCCTGACAGGAAGGAGCCTGGCTTTCCTCATCCTCAGAGGAGTGTGGAGCCTTCCTGTTCCTGAGGATGACTTCGCACTTTTCATGGGAACTCTAGTTCTTACTTTAAGTGTCGCTTTCTGGCTTTTGTGTGGATCCCTTGCCTGATAGCACAGATCCTTCATCCCACCGGCACAAACATTCTACCTTCCACCACTGACACTTGGGCCTTCCCAGCAGAGACCCATGAAAATAGGCCTGCATGAGACATTGTCATGGGCTCTTGGCCTCCAGGAGGACTTGTGGGAGGCACTGTTATGAGCTCTAGGTCTTTAGCTGGATTCTTGCAGGACATTACCTTGGGATCTAGGCACTCAGGCAGATTCTTTGGTCATTAGTGCATGTATAGATTTCGTACACTCTCTTTGTGTATGATTTGTTGGGTGACTCATAAAACAATCTTCTGAAGTGTATGTTCTGATTTGTATTATTGTTCCTGTTGCAAATTTCTGAATTACAACATACCTCATAGTAATACTATCTCCCTATATGTTGTAAGACCTCATTCAACAGGTTCTGGTGACTATGTGCTACCTTGTTCACATCCAGAAGAAAAACAAATGTTAGTGCTGTTAGATCAAACAAAAATAAATTATTTTTCCAACAATAGTCCAGAAAATTTCCATTTGTACTTCATTTGTATCAAAATTGTGGCTTAATTCCTGAACAAGTCATTGGCTAGGAAGGACAATTCTTTTAGACCAATCAGCCTTTTTACCTGGATCTGGAAACATAGCCCTGCCAGGAGTGTGTACAGTAAAGTGAATGGCAGAATGGGAGAAAAAAAAAAAGAAAATCAGTTTGCCAAATACAAAAATAAACAAAAAAGGCTGCCTAGAGAGCTCAGTGGACTAAAGTGCCTGTATAGGCAGATGTAGGGACTGGGGTTCGATCCCCAGTGTGACATGCCAGTCCCACCTAGGGCATGCTGAGAAGGCAACTGAGTGGCCGGGTGGGCTGGCAAGTGCAGTCTCTATAGTGAGACCCTATACACACTGTACTAAAATACATTTAATTAAAAAAAAAAGTAAAAGAGGCTCTTTGCTAGAGTGAAGAAGAGGCAAGCACCCTAGGGTTTTATTTATTTCATGCAGTAGCCATCAATAATTAGGGACACACATGACCAGGATACATGAATTAAAGACATCTCACCAACAAATAAACTACTTCAGGCTAAACTGATAATTAAAACATTTTTTCACCATAATTTTATTGAGAAACAAATAGCAATTCAAACCAAATTGGTAGGACAGTTTCAATAATTAACACATTGCATACATTCTTCCTAGTGG
>NDGN011519628.1:7722-20946 GCA_002564285.1 Tympanoctomys barrerae | reverse complement strand
ATATATATATATATATATATATATATATATATAAACATTTCACTAGTGATTGAATTCTGCTTTTTCCATCTAATTGATTTGAATGTTTCAGAAAAAGTAAATATTGTAAAGTACATATCTTAATTTCTCATGTGGACAGAGACATACAGGAAAATAAAATTATTTTAACATATAAAGAATAAAAATAAAATTAAATTTTTGGTTACATCTACCATGTACATAATGAAGTAAAGAGAAAGAAGGGTGTTTTTCCCTTTTCTCTAAATGTAACACAAAATTATCCTGCTCAGACAGGTTATTCAGTGTATATTTGTAGGGGTGAATAAGTCATGTTGAAAGATAATTACTAGTTTACAGTATGCCCTTGAATATCTTATATGTTTGATTAATTTCACATTACTATATAGACCTGTCCAAGCAAATGAGATAGAAACTATTTTACAAATTGGATAGTCAATTAGTTTTATTTGTGCTGAGATATCGCCAGCTATTTGATGGTTTGTTTACTACTACATAAGTAGCAGTTCATGAAAAATTTAAGCAAATGCTACATCAATCCATAAAATTGGAAAATCCTGGGCAAGACTCATGAAAGAGTTCTGCAGATTGCAGAAACACATGAATGCAAAATAAGAACCAAGAAGAACCAAGAAGAAAGTGGCAGAGTCAAGAGTCAGTGTTGCACAAATACCTGCAGTTTATTTAGCTAAGACTCTGAAACAGCGAGATTATTTCCATATTTCCATGTCAGACTGAAGATTAGGGGATTATTTCCATGTCAGACTGATGATTAGGAAAAAATAGAACTTTATTAACAAGGCTTGCTGCCGGACTCTTCCCAAGTTACAGATCTGAAATGTCCATCTGGCCTTCCAATCCTTGCAGATCAGAAACATGCCTGTCCCTTTTCTTTGTTTTGTCTCTGCTTAAATGCCTTCTTGGTTTCCTTGGTAACCATAATGGAATGTCATGGTTATCGACTCAAGAAATAAGGAGTTTCCTCTTTTTTGCAATTAGTTCTGATTTACTCTTATCTCTTATGCTTGAAACCTCTTACCAAGTGTGGGGAAGGAGTGAGGCAACTTAGGCAGATCATGACTATACCTTGGTATCTCTTTACCTCAAAGGTGTATTAAAGGATAAATTAGAGCTTCTTTTTCTGGAATAAAATCACCACACTGAGAGCCACCATCCCCTACAACTGCTGTTTAGGTGGCAAGGAGAATTCTAACCTAGGACGCCAATGATTGATGAGTTAGGAGCCAAAAAGTACCAAAGAAGTAGAATTTTGTTCTCCTTTTAAGTCATTAAACAATCTCTGTACTAGAATAGCATAGTGACAGTAAGATGTGACAGTAGCTACAATTCTACCCAGTTATCTTGCTCCAGGGGTTTGGAAACAAGTGCCATGCCTAGGGCCACACCAAATGTGGCGGTGTGGAGGGGCAGGGGTCTCACACAGAGCACTGCATGGTTGATACAAGGACTTCCCTGGTGGCCACTCTCCCTCCCTTTTCTCCATGACACTCTAGAAGAGAGAAATGTGCTTAGGAGAACAGAAAAGGTCCTTGTACACTTAGGATACATTTCATTTTAATTGTAAAATGGTTATTCTCTGTAATAAAGTAGAAATTGTTGCTCCCTATAGTAATCAAAGAGAAAGCCAATGCTTATAAAATACATGAAAGAAACATTGGTGTGTTGTTTTACATAATTAGCTATTTAAATACAATGATACTCTAGCTATAAAAATAGTAGAATTTGTCACTTACTGGTTGGTATTGTATATCCAACTAGTAGTTGGAATGAAGTTATCCATTGGTTTCTTGGTGTGATCTGTTGTCCCCTGGGAGAAACGGTGACAGAAATCAGAAAAAGATAAGTCAAGAAGACAAAATCTGGGTCAGGTGGTGACCTCTCTGCCTGCTTAGAGAAATGACCGCGAGCACCACAGTAGGGGCACTTATTTATGCCTTTAAAAGGTAGCATCAGGTGACACAAGGTTGTCCAGTGACTACTAGCTGGCATTACCCAGTGAGGATGCTTAAGTGAGGACTGAGGAAGCTCGACTGCTTTCGGCACTGAGGCCCAGTCCCGCTCTCACACACTTGACTAATTTCCAGATTCCATGGCTCCCAACATTGGAAGTTCCTGAATAAATCTGCTATAGAGATAAGTATACTTGTGGTGACATACAGTATTTCAACTAAGATCCTTGCAAGGCAATTTCTTGGGATGTATTTATTTATTTAGCAGAGAGTCAGACCAGAGACCCTGGAAAAAACCAGCACTCCCAGGACCACACCTAATGTGTCTGTGCTGAGAAGACAATTACTATAACTGAAAAGAGAAACAACAAAGCAGTAAATACAAATACCGAGCAATACAAATACAAATACAAATACAAATACAAATACAAATACAAATACAAAGCAAATGGTGTCCTGCTAGCTGGAATGCACCAATATTGGTTGACTCCATAATTATGAAAAACTTAATGCAGGAATCTCATGCTTTAACAGTGAGAGATGTTCTTATTGTAACCTTTCTAATAATCTGAAACTATCTAAACTCATCTTTGTAATTTATTACCTAGTATACAATTATCATAACACAATTATCATAACAATACCTTTTGGCAAATGTTTGCTTTTTTAAAGAAATGCAAATAGCTTATAGTGTAGAAAGTAAAAAGTAAGAGAGAGAGAGAGAAAAGAAAGTAAAAAGAAGCTGTAGAAAGAAATATCCTGATCTGAAATATGAATAGGGCTTATTCAAAGAACCTGAAGTTCATAGATTTGGAAGTTTGATGTGGGTTTTTACAGTACGAAGGTTGACTTCCATTATCTGGTGAAACTTGACTTGCTGCATAGAGGATAATAATTGACGGGTTTAATATCGGCCATCCAATTCCCTGGACATAGTCACTCTAGTATTTTTTTTTTCTTTTGTTTTTTTGAGCTCACACCTGTCCTTTCCCTCAGAGGCCATATACTATAGAGATTGTTTCATCCTGAGAATCAAAGTAGATAATTAAGACAATTTAACTATATGAGTCCAATATAGAACATAAAGAGAAAAAAAATCACATTCGGCAAGGAGTTTGGCGTTAGGGCTACGCTGGGTCTTATAATAACTGCCCATACACAAAGCGTGGCGGCTATCTTTACTCTAATTGCCATTTCTAGAAACTCTATGTTCTAGAAACTTTGTGTGTGTGTGTGTGTGTGTGTTTCTGTGCATAATTTTGAAAATGTAGTTTAAAATAGTTTTAGATTTTTAGAAAAGTTACAAAGAGAGCTTCTCTCATTGTCAAGATGTTGGATTTTTATACTACGTTTGTCACAATTATAGAGCCATCCAATATCAGTGTATTATCACAAGCTAGACAACAAAATTATTTGTGTTCACTGTTTTTTCCTACTTTACTCTTTTATTTCAGAATTCCATTCAGCACACCATACTACACTTGATTTTCATGTGGCATTAGCCTCCTGTGGCCTGTGACATTTCCTCAGAATTCTCTATTTGCAATGACCATGACAGTTTTAAAAAGAGCTGGTTGGCTGTTCTGGGGAATGTCCCTCACAATGCATGTGTACGGGGCGTGTCTTGCATTAAGACACAGTTCTGGGTTTGAGCAGGGAAAGCACTCAGGTGAAGAAGTACTGTCCCTAGCACTTTTTATCAAATACATTCTGTCACCAAGGCACATACTAATATTACACTTGACCATCTGGCATGGGTAGAGTTTTCCAGATTTCTCTAGTACAGACCCTCATCCACTTTTAACATGAAATTTTCAGAAGCAAGTCCGACTACAACCCATATTCCCATGTAGTGAGCTGATCTCCCACTCTTTGCAGGATATCTTCATGATACAGTCTTTACTTTTTTTTCTCTTTTTTTTCAGTTGGGGAACAGACACTTTATTAACTGACCAAATCATAAAAACACAGCAGATACCTTAGTTCATCCTTCTAATAAGCCTGCTGATCTGGTCTTCCCTATTTCCAGCATCTGCACCTTCCACAGAAGGGGAGGACTTTTTCTTCATCTCACATCATGGAGATGATAACTTCAATAGCTACAGGAGGATATTTGCCTCTTTGAAGCATTTTCCAACAGTACAGATCTCATGAATCAGCTCCTCCATGCAGATGGTGCCGTATTTACCAAGAGATCAAGCAATCAATGAATTATCAGTCAAGGAAATTTGCTTCTTAGTGAATTTGCCATAGCCATGCTTGTATATTATTTCATTTACTGACTTCAGATTTGGGTGCCCCCATGCAGTGTATGGCTCCCCAACTCTAAGCATGTTAATTGAAGCCTTGTTGAGCTTAATGAAGGTACCACTGAAGACTTAGTGAAGGTGAAGAATCTGCAACACCTTGTGGACCTTTAGGGTCACACCATTGATCCCCCTGATCCAGATGACAAATGCCAGTTTGGGTACTGCAGGGACATAGAAGTTGCCATCTTTCTTCACCATCCTTGGCATTCAGATCTCAGCTCTGTACATTTCTCTGTACTCCTTACAATAGTGCCTGACTTTTTCATAGATGAGCTTCCTCCTCATCTTGTGAAGCGTCTTCTGAGCAAACTTCTTTCTCAGTGGCTTTATCTTTAACTCTGCAAAATATCTTTGCTTTTTCTTAAGGATTTCAGGCATAGCAGGAGCTTTCTTTTTCTTCTTTGACACCCTCTATGGTTCCAGCCAGGAATGAGTTTTTTTTTTTCCCTATGCAGGAATTCACCTGTCCAGAGGTTGTCTTGCTTACTCTATTTGTCAATTTATTTAATTATTTATTTATATCGGCATGTGCTTGAGGATATTAATTTTCACCAATACTACCTCAGATACTTGCCTGGCAGTATTCAGAGTAGGTCATTATTACTAAGTAATTTGTTGCATAATGCTTTCTAGCCTTGATCACTGCGTATACTACTTCCAGTTTGAATTCTATGTACCTTTGACAAGGTTCCCTCTGGAACGCATTTCAAACATTTTAAGAGAGGTCCTACATCGAAAGGCCTTGCGAGTGAGGTGAAAATGACTAGCTGAAAATATCTAAACTCAGACAATATAATTAATTACATGTGATCTTCTAAGAGTAAGGATGGTACTGTGCATGTGCACATGTGGTTAGTGAGTATGCATATTGTGATACCTAATGCTTGCGTCATAGAAATATTCACTGTTAAGATCCTCTCTGTGATGTTCTTAATGTCTCCCTTTTCATAGGACTTGATGTGTAGTTTTCCCCCATCATGGTAACATGGTCAAACATGGACATTCTCATCTCTCTCTCTCTCTCTTTGAAATTTCATGCTGCAGAAAATGAGACTTTTATTACAGTCACCCCTACTCCCTCTCTTATCCTTTGTGTACTTGCTGGAAATTGAGTGCAACTGTCTATTCTCCTTCTCTACAATCTTCACTATGCACATGGTTTCTGCCTCTGTCCTGACTCCTTTGCCCAATGGGAGTCCTAATTTATAACTTTCAATGTTCTTTACGATTTTGCTTAAGGTAAGACTTTCCCAGATATTATGAACAGGGGAGAAGGCCTCAGAAAGCAGAATATGGTACAAGTGATTAAAGCTTTCATCTGTAGTTGATACATTTGTAAGGATGGGAGGTATCTTGATTATGTCTGAATTAAAGAAAGAAGGCTCCACATGCAGTAAAAAGCTGTTTTAGCCAGGGGCAATCCATACAAGGAAGGCACTCAGGGAAGGGTCCTTCTGTCATAGGCTGTCAAGTAATGTGAACTCCCGAATTTGACATGTAGTGCTAACAATCAGCAGGAAGTGAGAACACTTAGACAAATCTAGGATAGAAGACCAAGCCAGCTTACATGATTTTGAGGATGAGGCTAAAAACAAGATTTTGCTGTGAATTTTAAACCTTGTGTAATTGTGTTTACATGCATGGGATTCTTATCATCATCTTTAAGATTGTCCTTAACATAGATAAATAAATGAATAAATGAATAAGCAAACAAGCAGACAAAATTTTCTTTTGCTGTTCAATAAGTAGAAAGCTTCATGTGTGCAAAGTAAGTACATTCTGATTTGTGTGTCTAAAATATGTTTAGGACAGCAGATTGTATGTTAAGTATTGTAGCTATAATTACACAAATTTTCCAAAGTGTGTTTTCTTTGAAAATGATCAGTCCTGGAAGTTGCTAATGAAAATACCATTGAGGATTCCTCTTTGTACACGGCAGGCTCATGATCTTTTTTCTTTTTACCACAGTCAGCAAATGCCTTCTGATTTATGGGCTTGCTGATTTCTCAAGTTATTGATTAGCTTGTTGAAGATTCATTGATATATTCATTAGGTTGTTTGCATTTAATAGAGGACTGACTACTTATAACCCTGTGTGTTTCAGTAATAATTGCTTTTGTGCATTGCTGCTTCAACCCCCTGCCTCACCCACCAATCCCAATGCCACTCTCTGTCACAGTGTCTCTCTGAGAGGAGCACATTCTTTTGGGTTTGGGATGATGTAGGTGCTCTTAGTTTTACTAGCTACTCGTGGTAGCTTATTATGAAAGGCTATCTTACAGGACAGTTGCTGAAAACTAAAGCTCATTATGTAAAAATATTGTTCCTTCAATATAGATATGTTCATCTTTCAATAATAATGGAATTTTTGTAACGAAGAATACATCATCTGAAGTGGAAACTAATAATAATTGCAGTGAAAATTACGCAAAAATCAATGTTACGACCTTGAAGCTTGTTTTCCTGAAATAAACATTTTGTTGACTTCCATTTTATATTTCAATTTCAAATCATCCATTGAGCCTTCATAAAAATAGACTAAAATCCTGTGTTGTGGCCTCTAGGTATTATATATTCAATTTCAAAATTGGCAAATAGTGAGGTAAAGAGCACAGGAGGGTTTAAGCTGAGCACAAATAATGCTCAAATGCTAGGACAGAGAGTGAGTAATAGGCAAGCCAGAAACTCCATCTGCAAATGCCTGGACCCCTGCAAGGCGCTTCCTGCGCATTCAGAGCTCATCACAGAAATCTTCAGTTAGCACCCGAGGACCCTGAAGCAGTGACAAAAGACCGTCAGTGTGCACGTGGGTGCAGATGCCACTTCCAGAGAAAGGCGCACGTGCGTCCAGCCAACACAGGCACCAACCTTGTTTCATGGGAAACATTTGCTTATGGAGAAAGGAATTAGGATAGTTACAGCATGCTTTTCAGTATTCATAGAATAAAAAGCACATTGCTTTATTCCTACAACTTTCATTATTCTTTGTGATGCAAGGTTTACAAGAATACATCATGCTAAGTTCTAAATGTCAGTAGAGTACTTATTTAGGCCTTGTAAATATTCAATCCTAATAAGTGACTGTGATAAAAATACTTTCTTTGGATAAAATTTCAAGAACTGACATTGGCAAGAGTGAAGTACTCCACTGTGTATACAAGTGAGTCACTATTGTTACAGAGGACCATTCATTATCACTAAAAATCATTTCCTGTTAAGTCCTATAAAAGGCTACTATAATTAATTAACACCAACAAGAAAGGTAAAGCTATAATGTTTATATATTCATGATGTTCGTCACCAATTATCTTTTTCATTGTATACTATTTGAAATCTATTTTGACATTTTCTATGACTTGAGTTTGTAGTACTTATTAAAACATTTTATATTTTTAAAGTTCAACATCTAAAAGCCACCCAAACATTGAACACCAACTCACTTCACATGTATATTTGTACACAGGTTTGCATATCTTTCTGTCATTTTGAGAAGGGTTTCACCATGCCGTTCAGGCTGGCCTTGAGCTCACTTTGTGACCCATGCTGTCTTTGAACTTGCATTGATCCTCCTTTCTCAGCCTTCCGTGTTTTGGCACTGTAGGTGTGCATCACCATGCCTGGCCCATTTTGTTTTTTTCTGTTTGTTAGCATCCTTATGCAAATAAAACATTATTATTGGCAAACAAATTAAATCAAACTTAATCATGTATTAAATTAGAAATGAATTCAGCTTTTCAATATTGTTATCTATGTGATGGTTTTATAGAGAGATTTTTAATAAAAACTGTGAGTGCTCTTTATCTTATTTTTTAATACAGCACTCAGTAGCTTAGTTGTTTTGATCCCCTCTGCTCCCACTCCCTTCTCCTCACTTCCCTTTCACCTTGCCCTGTCCCAAGATGTCGAACTCCCCATTTCCTGCCATCGCTGCTTTATTTTACTCTAATGTTTTTGTAGATTTCATATAGAAAATAAGAGAAATAGTATGATGCTTATCTTGTGTTTTAGCCTGGAGCTCAATGAGTAAAAATATACTTCTGGCTGATTCAGACATGTCTTCAGCACATGCTGCTATTGTTCAAAACATAGACTTATATTGCAGAATTTGCTTTTATTTCTTCACCTGGAACACAGGGCTTCTACAGTTGATTCCTAATATTGTAGGTCCTATTAGATCATTGATTCTAAAGAAAGATTTTTTCTTTTATTAATTTTATTAAGAAAGAAATAGAAATGAGACAGTTTTGAAACAGGTTAGTAGGGCAGTTACAATAATTAATACATTGCATATGGTTGTCTTCATATTAGTTATTCACAAAATGCAGACATGATCGCCTGTCTAAACACTATTAGTACAAATCTTTCTTCTCATTGAACTAAGAGAAAATAGCTATATCAGATATATATATGTATATATATATATATATATCCTAACTGATTTGTATATACAGATATATATGTATATATATTTATATACATATATATAGTTCTCTCTCTCTATATATATATACTTTTGTCACTATAAAATGGTTTTTCATTTATATCTCCGTTTTTGTTTAGTTTTGTCAGAGCTATACTCTCTTGCAAGTAAATATTTGTTTTTAAAAAATGTAATAAAAGAAAACAAGAGACAAGAAAAAAATGTCATAGGACTTTCCTACTACAATGTTGTATATGGTTAAATTTCTAAATTTCTGTGTAAAAATGTGTAATTGTTTATTTTTTTTTCACTTTTGATAGAGATTTAAAGTTCAAAAGAAAGAATTAATTCTTCCTTTTTGTCCTGGTGCTCCACCCACTCCTGGGCACCTCAAAGAAGCCTACAGGGAAACAATGACTGTAAAGAGGCTGGTACCCAGTAAAGCAGAGTGTAGTAACTGGAAGGTACAAATGGAAATAGTGAAAGAACTCTTTTGTGTGGAAGGAACATCTTTCCACCAGAGTTGGTAGCTTACTATGAATGATAATAAATAGTGTCCTTCAGCTCATCTGTGGACACTTCAGAATACCACTATGAGCTGTTGTCCACATTGGGCAAGGTCTGCAGGTCATGCATCCCAAAGTGGACTAAGTAAAAGAACAGCCTCAAAAGTGGAAGGCAATTGAGTAATATTTCATTCTATAGGTAGAAATGTGATTTTTTATTTTTTATTTTTTGCATAACTGGGGATTGAACTCAGGCCCTTACACTTGCCAGGCAAGCGCTTATTCGACTGAGCTATCTCCATGGCCCAGGAAAGTGATTGTTATATGACTGTTTCAGCATTTCCTGTTGAAATCAGTCGCAAAAATCAGTATACAGAGATTTCCAGGAAAGGTCTACAGTTTTGATTGGTTGTCACTCCTGTATCTCTATAGGGATTAAGTTCTACATCATCTGGAGGCAAAGACGCACAAAATATATCACTGGAGTAAAGGAAGAACCGAAGTAAATGCCACTGTGCTCTCAAGGGCAGTCACAGAACAGACAAGGAGACTGATGCAACATTTCTAATTTGTGCTATGATATTTATCATCTATTTATCTGTTGGTCTCTCAGTATTTCTTCTGAATATCATATAATTTCTACATTTCTCTCAATTAAATATTTTACTCCTAACATTTTATATAAAGCATGTTCAGACTATGTAATTTTTTTTTACATTGGTAAAATACAAGTATAATTGACTTTGATCTGACAAGTGTTTGTCTCCCAGACATGAATTTCATGATCACTGGGATACTGGATTTCCATTGTTTAGAGGAAAATGAATACAATGATTGTATTATGTTATATAGCATCACACTTTTGTTAACTAATCTGATAATTCACTCTCTCAAAACCAGGGTTTTAAGAGAGTGAATTATCATATGATTACAACTAACTATTGATTTCTATTTGTCATGTAGTTCTACATGTATTGCAGGAAATAATAAACTGAGAGCACATTCTTTAGATTTCTTTGTCTATAAGGTCCTGGATGAGATGTATTTTCTAACAATTAAAGATACTTGGATGATATTAGGAAAGGAGAAATTAGAGACAGCCATGCATTTTTTGTTCTTGCTTTTCACCTATGAAGTACTGGCATTTCTACAGCAAGTTTTTAATTCTACTGTCATTATCTTTCTGCCCACTTACACAATCTCCTTGGCTTCCTACGATGTACCTCTTTGGCCCTGGGCATTCCCTTCCTTCTGCTGCTTTCCTTTGGGTCCAGAATGGTGAAGTCTGCAAGTGAACCAGGTGGGCACAATGTACCTTTGTGATGGGTTACTTTCTAACCCTCATACTGATATCTCCCCTTACAATTTTAGAGATGTTTAAGCACAATAAAATGAAAAATAGGCAAAAGACCCCAATCCATGATTGTGAGATAATTGAAATAAAGTGTGTTGGTTGGCACTGGGCTACCATATGTAGGATGGGGGGAGCAGGAGAAGCAGCTCAGCCTGTGGCAGTGAACACCACAGGGCTGTGGCCCTACGCTGGGGCAGGGCCTCTTGAGCCTCAGTGCATCCCTGCAGGGCAATCATAAGTGGAGGCAGTGACTGGGCAGGGACAGTGCAGGAGACAGTGCTATCTCCAGTCCCAGCCCAGGGATCGTAGCAAGCACAGCCGCCACAGAAGCCCACGACTTTGCTTTGTTCTCAGTGTAGCATCCCCCAGGAGACCACATGGACACGAACATGGATGCTAACTGAGATTCCGGTGCCCTGGAGGTTAGGCAGAAGAAGAGAAACTGCAGCATTGGATCTTAATTGTAGTAAAATTGAATAAGAGCGAAAGAATGGGAATGAGGAATCACAAAAAGAGAGAACTTTCCAAAACCTTTCATTGAACATGCTGGAGAAAAAACTGTTTACATCTGGAATTGCAGATTAAGAAAGCTTGCAAAAAGCTGCTAACTGAGGCACTGTCTGTTTCTCTGAGCCTTCCTGAAAGAAATGAGGTTTTCACCTCATTCTATGAGAAGCTGACATCACAAGAAAGTGTAAAAGATGTAGATTCTATCCAGGAGGCATTTTTACCTTTATCAAACTTTGTTTGAATGGGAAAGAGATTGGTATTTTCCTTGCATGCTTATTACTACAGACTATCCCACAATATTTGGACCTACAAAATACAGCTTTATCAAAAATTTAGATACAAGATGCATGAGAAGGCCTAATGGCTACTTCTATTCCAAACTATTAAGTTTCACTGCCTGTGTTTTCTTGGCTCTGCTGGTCATAAGACCTGGCTGGCTTTATACAAATGCAATGGCATTGATTCATGTGTATGCATTATCTTGATATTTTCAAAGTAGGAATGATCAAAACCAGTACTGTCACAGCAATATAAAGGAGGGAGTCTTTGTTTGCCTACATAGAACCCAAAGGTGTCAGTGATGGGTGTTAGGCTCTGCTGCCAGCAGAACTCCAAGAATAATGTGTCCAATTCAACCTGGAGGTCATTGATGAGTTTAAACCGGGTCTTTCTGTCATGAATGTAATCTTACTGAGTAATGCAGAGTAGCCCAAACTTTTGGAAGCAACACACTTCTTTCAAAAGTAGAAGCATGACATTGTACTTGGAACATGTCAAGCATTGGAAAAATAATGCCCAGAATGGGTGAGTTTAGTATAATAAAGCACATGTATTTTTGGAATGAACCCAGGAAAATAATACAATGACAGGATTTGATAAATATCTTTCAATAATTACAAGTAATATAAACTTTCTTTATTTTCCAATTAAAAGCCATGGCCTGGAGAACTGAATCATAAAACACTGCCTAACTCTATACCACCAGAAATAGACATCCTCAAGAATGAAAAACCATGAGTAATGGAAACGTAGGATAAGAGACGATAATGTGTGCAACTAAGACCCAAAACCAGCAGGGACATTGTATTATCAAAGTGACCTTAAAGCCAAAACTGGTCAGAAGAGACAACGATGCCCACTACACACTGGCAAAGGAAACAATTTAACAAGAAGAGATAGCGATTGTAAATACACTCGCTAAATTCTGGAAAATTCTTTTTTCTTTCTTTCTTTCTTTCCTTTTTTTTTTTTTTTTTAAAGCATTTTAAAGCAAGACATGGTGGTGCACATTTGTAATCCCAGCACTTGGGAGGTGGAGGCAGAAGGACTGCCATGAGTTTGAGGCCAGCCTGGGCTACATAGTGGTCCAGAACCAGTGCACTGAAGAGCCCTTACTGCAGCCCCTTGCCATAGCCATGTTTTTCGTTTCCTTATCTACCCTGGCATAATAATTACAGAAGTACAGGCAGTGCTAGCAACAGATATAAATTTTCTTTGAATTGGCCTAAAGTATATAACTCGAGTTCAGCTAAGAATGCAAATAGATATGTCCCATGGAGGCAAAGTGGTGACCTGTGGGCCAGCTTCTTGCCCCTATAAGTGGCCAGGAAGCAGCCGATGAGGTAAATGGGCTGAGGTCATGGGATAATGTCAGCATGGAAGCAATAAGATTCAGCAGCATGTTTTCCTAACAGTAAAATGTTGCTTAGAGCAACATACTAAGTTACCTGTAGAGCTAACATGGAAAGTTGGTAACACGAGGTTTTCACTTGGATGCCTTGCTCCTCCTGGGCTAGTTAGTCTGAAGAGGTGACCATCCCCATGCTTCAGTCAGGGCCTTCCACACATGCTCCCTTCAGACTCCTAGTCCTCGTACCCTCAGTAGAAGCTGGAAGCTGCTGTGGATAACCGACTGCCTTCTGCTCATCGGAGTGATTGGTCATCCCAGAGCCCATCACAGCTACAGCTTTCTCCTGGATTCATGTCCAGCTCTGCTAATGGTCTTCAGTACCCAAGGGAGGGGCCCTGCATAGTGATTTCAAGGCCAGGCTGAACTACATAATCTTACTGTCTCAGAAAACAGAAAGAAAGAAAGAAAGAAAGAAAGAAAGAAAGAAAGAAAGAAAGAAAGAAAGAA
>NDGN011519613.1:11166-22971 GCA_002564285.1 Tympanoctomys barrerae | reverse complement strand
TTTTTTTTGGTATTGGGGCTCAAACTCAGGACCTTGTACTTGCCAGGCAGTTGCTTATGCCACCGAGCTATTTCCCTGGCCCCGTCCACCATCGAATTTTTAATGACTACGAACCTGTTGCACCAGATGACTTTACCGTAATTTATTTGCTTTTACCATATTCAGTGCAAGACTGGCACATCTGAACGCTCAGCTACCTCTGCACTGAAGCTGAATCCAAAGTCAAAAGTGTTTCATGACATCGTGTCCATCTTGCCTTGAACATTCCAGCTTTAAAATCAGATCCATGTCTGGTCTAAACAAATAGCTTGTAACTCCAGGAAGAAAGCCTTAAATGTTAAGCAAAAGCACTATTATTTTTAGAATGAGACACATATTTTAATGACTATATTTCCATAGCACAAATAAAGGAAGGATGCAGTTGAGTCTCTTCTTCACATGCCTATTATAATTGAATGTTTTTGCGTATGCTGAAATCGTCTTGGTCCTTTTGTTAAAGTAAGATAGACTTTAGAATGATGCCATTCAAAAATGTTTATTCACAGGCCGACAAGATAGCTCAGTGAACTAAAGTGCTTGCTTAGGCAAGTGCAGGGACCACAGTTCCATAGCCGGCGCTGTGTGCCCCACCATCCCCACCTCCTGAGCATGCTGAGCCAGCCAGAGTCTGGGCGTGGTGGTGTACCCCTATAATCCCAGTATCTGGGGAGGCTGAAAGCAGGAGGATTACCACAAGTCCAAGCTGCATAGTAAGACCCTGTAACAACCAAATGCATGAAAAATAATGACAATAATAAATAAAAAAGTACTCATTCAAAAGCATTTTCAGATATCTTTTCTGACACTATGTACAACTCAAAATATAAATTACATATTTTATTATGCGATGTCTTTAGTAACTCTAATTGAATACTGGGTGCAAAATATTGAAAGCTTTTACAAAGTTAGTGAAAACTGATTCAAGAAAAGTCTTTTCTTGGGGAAAATGTTCCCAACCCCTCATCACTCTCCATAAATCCTTTTTTTTTTCAATTGTTATTTTTTAGTTTATAACATCTCTGAGCTGATTCATTTTATCACATTTGTAGAAGAAATTTTATCTGGTTTGAAAGATTAAATACAGAACAAGCACAGAATTAATTGCATGCAGCTAATAATTGTCCTTGATGTATTTTAAATACTTAGCATATCCAGACATATAACTAAATGACTATTGGGGGCTGGGGATTTGGCTCAGTGGTAGAATGCTTGCCTAGCAAGCTGCAAGCCCTGGGTTCCGTCCTTGGTACCAAAATCAAGCAAACAAAAACCTCCCCTAAAGAACAATTCAACCAAAAAAAATACAGTAAAATCAAAAATGACCAAAATAATAAATAAACAAACAAGGCAACTAAATAACTACTAATTTCTTTAGGTTTCATAGACTTACATCATAGATTTAAGTGGCCTTTTACTTTTTCTTGAGCAAAAAAAGAAAATCAAAGTTTATATGCTAAAGAAATATATGAAAAAGTTTTAAATGTGTTGAAATATTGGTATCGTTGCTGAAATTCTTAGACCACACTGACACAACACACTGCAGACTGACACCAAGTTTTTTGGCGCATTCCTCAATATTCCTCCTCCCACAATTCAGTGTGTTCTCTTCTCCTTATATGTGTGAGTCTAAGTGATTGCAGGCAGAGTGACCAAAATGCATGTATGTTATATGTAAGTGTAATGTATGCGTGCAAATACACACTGACACACATGCAGTATGTGTGTATACACAGAGAGAGAGGTCCTATCCACGCACAGAGCACACCAGTGAGAAAATAGAGACAGACTATGTAATGAAACCTAACTGCATACATATTGAAATATTTTCAGCTCGTATAATTAGTCAAAGAAAAATAAATAATGTCTTTAAGAATCCTACATTTCTTTACACTCTGGCCTATGGATTATTTTTAAACAAAGAAACATTTGGAGCCTTAATCACAGCTCTGAGTAAATGAAAGCGTTCCTGTACATTTGAATTTCACAGGTTTTGTATTTCACACTGGGAGTCAGGCTTTCACAGTTTTTTAACTACCTTAAAACCTTGTTAACTTTCAGTTGAAATTGCTGTTTAACAATGTCATGTTCTTGTGGGAATACAGGATCTTTTAGAAAGCAGTTTTGAAGAACTTGGTTTCCAAAGCAATCTAAATCCAAATCTGGGTGGAGAAAGTCCTTGCTGGGAGGAAGCAGCATTGAGTTGTAGGGCAAAGTACCTTTAGAAAAATTTTAAAAAGTGATGGAACGGAATAAAGACAAGTTTTCTCTAAAAAAGAATTAGCCAGTGACTGAGAATGTTTTGCTCTTTGAGAACAGCAAGGGCCAGCTCTGCTGCTTCCTATGACAGGGCACAACAGCTTGTAGTATCTACTCTCTGCTTCCTAGGGAGGCCAGAAGACTTGATTACCTGGGTAGTGGTTGCCCATTACCTGGTGCTTCGCAGTAGAGTTGTATGTAGGAAAGAATGCAATTCCCAGCCGTCAGAGTCAGCCTGCAGCTGTGAGCTGTACTGTAGTGTTGAAGGCTTTAATTTTAAGTGAAAATGCAAAGCCAAGCTGAGAACCACCTGAGGATTCCAGCAGTCAGCAGGTAAGGGAAAGGGCTCCAGAGGTTTCACTTTGAAGTCCACTGAACGGAAGAACAAAATGAAAATGAAGTCTGAAAAGGACTCAGAGCAATTAAGGGTTTGAGAATAGACATTTAGATTTTCTGTATGAAATATCCTGGGCTACACAGATGTTGTTTATAGTTTTTTTTTTTTTTAAGGAGCATGTTGTACTTTTTGTCCTCTAAGCCATTTCTTTCTAAAGCAGCATTTATTAATCTGAGTAAACGCTGGCAGTGTCTGCAGTCACTCTTGGCTGTCGCCTCTTGAGGAGAAGACAGCACCAGAATCTGGTGGACAGAGGCCAAGGGCTTTTGGAAACAAAGCACTGGACAGACCCACTAGAGCACATGTCCAGGGCAAGATGTTGCAGACCCAAGTTTGAGAGATCCTGGTTTAAGCCCATTTCTCAGATCGTGACTATTTCTCTCAATGAACGGTAGCTAAATAATTGCAGAGGTTATGTTCAAGGGGACACAGGTTCCCTTTCCTCAGCACATTCAACTGGCGCACACATTCTTAGAATTAGCATTAAGACCATGACAAAGGCGAGATGGTCTGACCTCAGGAGCAGTCATAACTGCTGTCATTTTTCAATTCTGTGTGTGTGTGTGTGTGTGTGTGTGTGTTTTCAGAATTCTGCTGTTCACTCTGAAAATATTTGCCTTCAATCCAAAAAAAGAAGCAGAGATCTAGAATGCAATTTTACCCAAACAATATAGGAACTAAAATAATAGACATGTCAAATTGAGAAGTATCAAAAATAGCTGTAGAAACGAAATATTAGCATATCTGGGGGCCTCGTTAGGATCTATGAATCTCACATACTGCACTACAGTGCTAAAGGCATTTGGTTTGTCCAGAGTGGTGCTCTGCCAGGTTTTCCGCTCCTAGAAAGATTCCTAGAGTTCTACGAAACAGACGTTCTGAGGTGTGACGTTGTCAAATGAAGACAAAAGGCTTCCAAGGGGCCCGGTGCTGCTGCCTGAGAAGGCACTTACTTTCCATCTCCGAATGCAGCCCTGCCTGCGATGAAGTCTGTTTTTCCTAAGCTTGGCAGCAGCTGCCCGGTGAAATTTGGTCTTTGCCGGAAGTCTTAGCTACAGTGGTGGCAAGGGTTAATATTAAACCCACCAGAGCATTTTGCACAATCTCCCAGGAGATCTCTCAATGGGCTTCTGCTGCCACTGGAAATAATGGCTCGCAGCTGCAGCAACCCGTGGTAACACTTGATATTCCCGTCGCAAACAGGCCCGGCGCTTTCAGTGGAAATGAGGAAATTGCTAAGGCCGTGCTGTGCATTCGTGCCCAAGGTCAGAGTTCCTCAGCCAGAGTCTACAATGACCCGACTCAACAGCCAGCCTCCCTTCCTCCTGGATGGCTTCATCATCTCCGCTTTTTTCTGAGACACATACACGGGCACACAGGTGCAGAGGTGAAAGCCTGTAAAGAAGCCTTAGAGAAATGAATATCCGGGTGTAAAGGGAACTGCTATCCGTTTTTCAAGGAGCACTTTTCATCTACCTTAAGAGAATCGAGAGTTACTCTTTCAAGGTTGGGATTGGAATGCCCTCAAGTGTTCATACATTCTCAGCACCACCTCCGTGTCTCTTGAAGGTCCACTGGCTGAGCGCCCACTTGGATCGGTGTCGATGTTGCCTCTTGGGATAAGCCTTTTCATACCAGCGACAACTGATAAAGATGAAATTGCCTGTAAGGGAGTATGACATAATCATGATTTAAAGAAACTGCCAGGCATCCCCGTAGGACTCTGATTCTATTTGTAGAGTTTTTCCTGCTCCCTCTCAGCGGAATAGTTCAGCGTTCATTCAATCATTTAGTCATATAATAAGTACTTAGTCAGTTATTCTTTCATAATGTATGAGTTCATTAAATAGACTTGCTGTATACTGAAAAGTTGTCCGCCATAGGACAGATTACGCGATCCGTGTAGTCTTTATAGGAAAGTTCTTCTTTTTTATGCATTCAGTATAGTTCTTCTTTTTTATGCATTTACATAGCCTCACTACACAGATCCGACTCGTAGTGATCCTCTTGTTTTCAGCCTCCCAAGTGCTGGGATTACGGGCGCGTGCCACTACGCCTAGTCTCAATCGCCCTCTCAGCGGGCCTCGGGGATGGGGCCGTCATAGTACATCCGGGATCTAACCTCGGTGCCTGTGCTTTAGTCTGCTGAGCTATCTGGTTGGCCCTCCGTGAGACAGTTCTTCATCCAGAGCAGCTACTCTAAGGGAGAAATCCTGAAGGCTTTCCAAGCTTAGGCTTTAGCCCACTGCATTCTAATCAATCATCTATCTATCTATCTATCTATCGATCGATCGATCGATCTATCTGTCTATGCATATACTACATTGAGATGTTGTATGTGGTGTTTTATATTTATATTTTTATAATATAATTTATTTTAAAGACATGTAGTGTGTCGTGTTTGTATATACACGCACCTATTATGCACCTAAAGGTATGCATATGCATGTAAGGGAGCTTTGTGAGACTTCCCAGGGAATCCAACAATCTTACAGAATAATGAAAATTAGCTGTGACAGAACTTTTAAATATCAGGAAGCACTGGGCTATTCCATGATGTCACAGAGGTCCCTTGAGAAAATGTGGTCATTAAGTACGTTGCCTGTGGTGATAAGAAGCCATTAAAATAAACAGAACTTCTCCATAATTGCTAAATTTCTCAGCAATAACAATTAGAGCGCTTGAGACATTTTGTGTCTGTCTTCCACAGAGATCAAAGTTTTTGCTTCTCCCATTTTGTGAAAAGAACTGGTTGAAACTGTGAAGCATAATCAAAAGAAAAAAGAAGTCAAGAGCCCTCTGGAGCATTTGACAGGAATTTTTGCTGTACCTAATGTTTTTGTTTTTTTTTTTTTTAACTTGTGATCTCTGAAATAAAATGCAATTAAGTTCACTTGTTCTTTGTGGAAAAGTCACTTTCCAATTATTCTACATGAAGTTGCATTCTTAGAGTTAACATAATTAAACACACACTTTGTATTATAGTCAGAAACATGAAAGTATGTTATATACCACATGGGCACATTGCCTAGCATTTTGCTCTTCTGTATATGAGTGTGTCCCTCAATATTCAAATGCACTGGTTCCAGGACCCTCCTGGGTTTGCCTTTGTCATCAGAAGTAGCAAGTCAATGATTACCACAGTGTGTCAGTAGATAAGATGTATTTGAAACTATTGCTATTAATAACCATACTATGTTAGCCTGAGTTTCATACAAGTTATAGTAAGTTTTTCTAACTTGTAGGATAACACTTTGGTTATATGAGGCCATAATTATCACTACAGCCCAGTGCCCAGGACTAGGTAATAGTAGCTTTGCAAATTGGGAAAACAGTTTCTTTGGGTAAATATTAAAAAATAAAAACACCTACACCTAGAGGACATCCCTGAAGAAGAGATATGTTCCAGGGAAGCCACAATACTACTGTAAGAAATTAGCAAGCATCAACATAGAAAACAAAATAAAATAGACAATGACAAGATCCAGAAGCAAAATGTAACCATAGAGCCCTGTCCCTGGGAGCATGAGATAGATGAAATTGGAAATCAGACCCTGAAATGTCCTGAAATGGTAGCAACAGAAGTGAAAAAAACAAAGTCAAGTGGAAAAGGCTATGGAGAAAATAATCTCTCAGGTACAAAAACAAAATTATGCATGTCATCAAAGCTATTCTACTCTTTCAGGTTCCATTCCTTGGTGCATGGGCATTTGGGTTGCTTACAGAAATTAGCTATGACACAGCCCAACAAGAAATAAAACAATAACAACAACAACAAAAAAGGAAATAAAACAACCGAGATGAGGGAAAGGAGAAAAGAAAGAAGTAAGGAAGGATATATATATATATATATATATATATATATATATATATTAAGGTAATTATACTGCTAATTTCTGTTTTATGGAAAGGAACATTTAATGCTTAATGTTTTCACCAATTTTATGTGCTTATATCTGGTAGTCTGAACAGCTGCTTTGAAGACAACAATGTGTAATGTAACAACCATTGTTGATTTTGTATTATCTCGTTTTTTGAAATTTGGTATGTTTTCTATTGTTTATTACTATTATTTTTATTGTTTTTAAAATAAAATAAAGGTATTAGAGTAGATATAGATAAAAAAAATAGACAAGCTTAGAAAAATGTTGAAACAAAAAATGACCAAAATAGGAATTAAATGGAATCCATAGTAGAGCTAAACAAAAACATAAGATATAAAAACCACCATTAAAAGTATATGTAATAGGGGTTGGGGAGATGGCTCAGTAGAATAAGTGCTTACCTGGTAAGTGCAAGGGCCTGAGTTCAATCTCCAGTTCCACCAAAAAAAATAGTATACGTAATAGACTGAACAAAGGAGAGTAGAGGATATCACATCTTGAAGACAGAATTGTAGAATGAAAAATAACTAAAAAAGCTACAACATGAGGCAAACCAGAATAAAATAAGGTTGACTGAGATCAATGAGAGACAGTGAAAATGCCATGGCAAATAAAAATCTCTTTACAGAAATAAGACCAAAGCTTTCCCAAGCATGTTTAAATAATTTGCATAGAAATAAAGTATATAGAACTCCAAACAGCTATGACTCAAATAAAAATGCATGAAGATATATACTAATCAATATTCAAGAAATTCAACACAAGAACAGAATATTAAAAGCTGTTAGACAAAAGAAACACTTACAAAGGAAAGCTGATCAGAACCATAGCATAAATCTCAACACAAACCCTCAGGTCAAAAAAGATTTTGGAGTGAAGTATTGCAAGTCCTGAAAGAAAACAACTTCCAAGTTTGACATCTCCATTACTTTTCCCTTGTTGCTGTAAGAAAAATGTCTGCCCAAAATTAGGGAAGGAAAGGTTTATTTAGCTCACAGGTGTTGAGGTTTCAGTCCATACTCAGCTGGCTCCAAGCCAGATTGTTACATGGCAGAGGGTAGCAGTTCATGGTTAAGGAGGAACAGCAAAGAACAACAGGGAGGAGCAGCAGCTGTGGTGGCTATGACTAGCAAGCTCCTCCCCCTTCCACACACTGTATTCAGGCTATCTGCACCAGGGCAGGTGTAGCATTCATACCTGTACTACCAACACTGGTTGATGAATTAATCACCAATTCTAGAAGCTGCCCTAATGACTGCGTGAGACTGGGAGAACAACTAGACACAAGCCATAGCACTTGAAAAACTATTTTTCAAAATCAGTGGAGAAATAAGATACTTCTATGACAAAGAACAGCTGAAGACATGTATAACCACCATACCAACCTTATAAACTACAACTGCAAGATATTCTAGACAAAGATAAATATGACCACAACCCCAAGAATAACAGCAGAAAGGAACCACCAGGCAGAGCAAGTGATTAAACAGAGGGGAAAAACAGGGAAGCAATACCAGGAAAATGATGCAACAAACATGAGCCAATCTCTATCAATTCACCAATGAAAAGAAACAGAATGGAAGAACAGATTGAGAAACAAGGTTCAACAATATGGCATATACAAGAAACACATCTAACTCAAAAAGAAATAAATACACTGAAAATAAAATAATAAAACATGATACTCCATGTAGGGGTAGCTATTCTGTTTGCAAACAATGTGAACTTCAAACCAAGAATAACCAAAAGAGATAAAGAAAGTCATTACATACTCATATTTGTTAGGGGAAAATTTCAAGAGGAAGAGACAATAATAATAAATATTCATGCACCAAATATAGGAGCACTCCACTGTGTAAGACAAAGATTAATAGACACGAAAAATCAAATAAGCACTAGCACACATGAAGTAGGGAACATATTATGCCTTTATTACAGGGAGATAGATCAACTAAACAAGAAATGAACAAAGAAATATCAGAACTAAACCAAACCTATGAACTAATTGACTGAGTGGATATTTACAGAATGTTCCACCCAATGTAAGAATGCACATTCTTCTCAGCTTCACAGGGAATATTCTCTAAAATAGCCCATATGGGGCCAGGGAGATAGCTCAGTAGAATAAGTGCTTCCCTGGCAAGCACAAGGGCCTGAGTTCAATCCCTGGTTCTGCCAAAAAAGAAAAAAAAATAGCCCATATACTAGCTCATGGAACATACCTAAGTAAGTACAAATGAATTGAAATTATCCAGGCATGTATTATCTGACCATACTGCAATGACACTGGAAATTAATGGCAAAAGAAACTGCAAAACACAAAAGAAATTCCATAAACACATGGAAATTAAGTGAGACTCTCCTGAACAATCAAAGGGATATAGATGAAATAGAGAAAAATTTAAGCAATATCTAAAATAAAGTGAAAGTGCAGATACAACACAAAGGAACCTGTGTGACACAAGGAAAGTAGTCCTAAGAGGGAAATTCTCACATTAGGAAAACAAAATGAGCACAAATAAACAACCAAATGTCACATCTCAATCTTCTTTAAAAACAAGAGGAAGCCAAACACAAAGCCCATACAAAGGAGGAAATTATAGAGACTAGGCAGAAATTAGTACAATGGAGACTAATAAAACAATACAAAGAAATAATGAATCCTAGAGTTGGTTCTTTGAAAGAACAAATAAAATTGATAAACCCTCAGCCAATCTCATAAAAGCAAAGTAGACAATGAAAGGAAAGACTCAGTTTCATGCATGGAGGAATTAAATGGGTGAAATCACTACAGTTCCTATAGACAGTCAGAAGATCATTAATACCGACTTTCTTAGAATGGAAAATGCAGACAAAATGGTGAGAGCCTTAGATGTGTATGAATTACAAAAGATGAATAAAGAAGATATAGAAATTCTAAATAACTATATTAGGTAATGAAATTGAAGACGTAATTAAAAACTTATGAACAAAGAAAAGCCCAGGTCTTGATGGAATCATGGTTGAATTCTACAAGAAATTTATAGAAGATTTAAAGCCAATACTTCCTCAAAATCATTAACGGAATTGAATGGAAAGCAATACTCCCTTACACATTCCTGAAGGCAAGTGTTACCCTGATACCAAAACCAAGAAAGTTCCAACCAAAAGAGAGAACTAGATGCAAAAATCCAAAATAAGATATCAACAAACAGAATATAGCAAATCATCAAGAGGATTATACACCCTGATCAAGTGGGATTCATCCCAGGAATACAGGGATAGCTAGACATAAACAAGTCAATCAATGGAAGACACCACACCAACAAAGTCAAAGATAAAAACCACATGATCATTAAAATAGATTGAGAAATAGCTTTTAACAAATGTCAGTACTCATTCATGATAAAAATCATATTGAAAATCTGAATAGATGGTCTTTACCTCAATCTGATAAAAGCCATCTAAGGCAAACCAATAGCCAACATTATACTACGTGGACAAAAACTGAAAACTTTCACTTTAAACTCAGGAATAAGGCAATGATGTCCACTATCACCACTCCTATTCAACATAGTACTGAAAATATTAGCCAGAACAATTAGACAAAGAGAGAAATCAAAGGAATAAAGACTGGAAAAGAAGTGAAATTATCATTATTCACAGACACTATGATACTTTACACACAAGACCCCAAAATTCCACCAAATGACTTCTAGATTTAATAACAAAGTTTCAGTAGTATAACTGGAGACAAAGTCAACACTCAAAACTCAATAGCAATCCTGTATACAGATATCAAACTCACTGAAAGAGAAATTAGAGAAACCACATCCTTCAAAATAGCACCCTCAAAAATGAAATACTTAGTAATCTAACAAGGAAAATTATATATATATGCATATATATTTCACAATGTATATATATTTTACAATATATATATTTCACAATAAATTTATATTTCACAATATACATATTTCACTACATATATTTCACAAGATATATTTCACTATATATATATATTTCACAAGATATATATGCATATATTTCTCTCTATATATATTATTCACAATACTTTGAAAAGGAGATTGAAGTGATTTCTTAAAATGGAAACATATGCCCTGCTCATGAATAGGAAATACCAACATAGTAAAAATGACCATACTCCCAAAATTGTTGTTCAGATGTAAAGCAATCTCAATCAAAATTCCATAAACATACATACCTCACAGAACTAGATACTACGTGGCTAAAATTCGTTTGGAACTAGAAGAGACCTAGAAAAACAAAAGCAATTCTGACCAATAAAGGTAAAGCAAGAGACATCACAATCTTTGACTTAATATTATACTACAGAGCTACTATCATAAAATCAGTATGGCACTGGCCAAAACAACAACAACAACAACAACAACAACAACAACAACAACACAGAGCTAGGGATTAATGGAACAAATTAGAAGATGTAGATACAACTACAAACACATTCCACCACCTTATCTTTGACAAAGGGCCAAACTTGTCTACTAGAAGAAACATAGCCTATTAAATAAATGGTACTGGTAAAACTGGATTTCCACGTGCCAAAGACTAAAATAAGACCCATGTCAATTTTCATGCACTAAACTAAAGTCAAAATGGAACAAATATCTATATATTAAAACAGAAATGCTGCTGTGCCGGCCCAGTCCCCAGGGCATGCTGAGATGGCCACTGAGCCTAGGGGTGGTGGTGCACACCCATAATCCCAGAACTTGGGAGGCTAAAAACAGGAAAATCACTACTAGTCCAATCTGTGTAGTGAGACCGTGTCAACCCGTGCTGAATACATAAGAAAAAAACAGAAACACTAAGTCAACTCAAAGAGAAAATAGGTAGAAATTTTGAAGACAGAAGGTTTATGAAGAGAGTTTATGGAACAAAACCCAAACTGAACAGGAAATACTTAAAAGAATCAACAACGGGGGTCTCATCTATTGAACAGCATTTGCACATGAGCAGAAATCATCGACAGAGTGCAAAAGCAACTCTCAAGTTGGGAATGTTAGTCAATTTTCCTTCAGTCAAAGGATTTCTCTCTAGAACATACAAAGAAATGAAAATAATCAGTCCATCCAAACTGAAAGACCTAATTAAAAAATGGGCATCTGAGATGAATACACACGTCTCAGATGAAGAAATACAAATGACAGGGGCCGGGGAGATGGCTCAGTGGAATAAGCGCTTCCCTGGCAAGCGCAAGGGCCTGAG
>NDGN011519613.1:0-11116 GCA_002564285.1 Tympanoctomys barrerae | reverse complement strand
CCCTGGCAAGCGCAAGGGCCTGAGTTCAATCCCCGGTTCTGCAAAAAACAAACAAAACAAAACGAAAAGAAAAAAACGTTAACTAAATTAATTAATAAAATTACAAAAACAAATGACAAATAAATATTTGAAAAAAAATCTTCAATACCATTGGTCATTTGAGATGCAAAGCCGAGCAAATCTGAGATTGTATCTCACTCCAGAATGAATGGCTATCCTGAAGAAAACAACCAATAACTAATGCTGGCAGGGCTATGGGTAAGAAGGAACTCTTCTCCGCTGTTAAATGGGAGTGTAGATTGGTACAACCGATGTGAAAATCATTGTAGGTATTCCTCAGAAAACTAAGATTAGAGGTCACATTTAACCCAGTTGTTTCTCCTTTTGCATGTTTTTCCAAAAGAATTGAAAGTATATTACAGTGATATTTGTTTACCCATGTTTATAGCATCATAAATTGTAATAGCTAAATTAGGGGAAAAAACAACAACAACAGATGCTCATCAACCAAAGAAGGGATAAAAAAGATGTGGCAATTTTATATAATGGAGTACTACCTAACCACGAAGAAGGATAAATCAGAGACTTTCATAGGTAAACAGATGCAATTTGAGACTATATTCATAAGTATAATAAGTCAGACTTGCACACATAGTCTTTATATTGACTCCCTAGTTTAAGAAATTGTAAGAGTAAATAAGATATCAAATATACAAAAGATATTGTAAATGGAAAGAAACTTTTCAAAAGGAAAGAAAAACTGGGATTAAGGAAATTTTAAAAAGTGAAAAAAATATATAATAGGTGAGATAGTTATACTAATTTATATTAGTTCATTAAAAAAACTTCATGTTATATTGTTTAATCCATTTTAATACCTATAGCTTACAATCTGAACAACGGATTTCAGGATTACAATATGCAATGTATTAACCTTTGCTATTTTCCTATTGCCTTGCTTTGAAATCTTGTATCATTTTTCTTATTTTTTTCTCTTTAAAATAAAAAATTAAAGATATTACATAGATATGTTGCTATTTTGTATTGCCTTGGAAAGATGTTCTCAGAAATTGTCCTGGAACAATTACTATCCTCTCTACCATCCATCCTGGATCTCTCTCTCTCTCTCTCTCTCTCTCTCTCTCTCTCTTTCTCTCCTTCCCCCCTCAAGTAGCACCCTATGTTTGTTGAAATCATAACAAATATTTCTATTTTTGTTCAGTTTTTGCAACACTTGTTTTGCCTTTTCCTTTAGGTGATCTCTTTTTAGAAGACAGAACTGAGATGGTACTTGTCAAATCAATTTTAGGGTCCTTTAATATATTTTATGGAATGAATAAAATCTTGTGAGATGTATAAGTAAAAGAATAAATGAATGGATTGCTTTATGGTAATTGGTGGAATCCATGGGTTTTGGCAGTGTCTTTCTACAAAGGATTTTCACTTGTGCTTTCTGAACATACAGGATATTTAAGAATCATGCTTAAAGTACTTCTAAGAATACAGAAATGAAAGAGATGACCATTCTAGGATATTGGGGAGGAATGTCTTGAAATCTTTCATTTTATAAATAATCTCCCAAATTTAAACTTTATTCGAATGTGTATAACAGAAAACATGCTGTTAGTGGTTACAAATTAGCAATAACCTCTAGCGTCTATTAATATTCTGCCAACTTTTGGTTACTAAATTTATCATCAGGGATGAATGTTATTTTCTTTACCATACAGAATTTTTGGTAAAACTTAAACTAATTTTAGAGAAACAGCATACAGCATTATATGCAGCCTTCATGCATATTTGTATAAAAATAAATATAGTATGTCTTTGTACTTACATATTTCATTGGGGGGATTTTATAATGAGTGTGTGTGTGTGTGTGTGTGTGTGTTTGTGTGCAGGGTCTCACTAGGCAGGTCAGACTCATAGTGATCCTCTGGATTTCTGCCTCCGTAGTGCTGGGATTACAGGCGTGCGTTACCGCTACCATGCCCGGATTCCATCACTGGCTTAGCGCACCCGGGGTCAGGGCGGGAGCTGCACGCAGTGTGCCAGGGATTGAACCCTGGCCCCTGTGCTTGCCTAAGGAAGTGCTTAGTGCACTAAACTATATCGCCAACCCTGGGGGGAATTTTAAAGAATGGATAGGCATCTATTCTCTTTCACTAGCCTACAGGAAGCAGAAAGAGACAATGTTAAAATAATCTGTCATTCTCTTTGGAATTCATTTCTGTGTTTTAGCTTTTATGTTTGTGTTGCCTTTGAACCAACATTAGGCAGAATGACATAGTCATGTATTGGATATATTATTCAGGCAGAGCTACAAACTATAATGTTCTTCTTGCTCCTACTCTAAACATCTGAACTTATACAGTGTTAGGTAAGACACGCCATCTTCATTCAAAATATTACTAATATTAATTTATGACTCCCAATATTTTTAAAACTAGGAAGTTAATCAAGGATTTTGATATTATGGGACTACCTTCATTCCTTTACTTAAAAAAGGACAAATGATGCTAGAAAGAATATTTACATAACCATGTAACAGGGCGGGGACATTGTCACATGTTCTCCATCCCTGTCTAGTCTCCTTAGTCAGAAAGCAGCTGTGGACCTCCATGGGAGCAAGGAAAGCTGACTGGCAGCTGGTGAGCACCTGTTGAGTTGTGCTGGTGATTAGGGTTCTTGTTCATTCAGATTGGACAAGGCACCTGTTTCTGATTGGTTGTTGTTCATGTTCTACCAGTCATTGAGTATTTCCAGGATCACCTATGGGAATGGACAGCTCTGCTATCCTCTTGACGTAAGACTTCTTCCCATAGGAAAGAGTTACATTTTTCAGAATTCAAATGAATGAAGGTCTGGTTTGTCTATTTACAAGATAAAGCAAAGGATATCAACATGAAGCTCTCTGAAGTAGGCTAGATATCTAAGTTTTAGAATACTTTCAAGGAACATGGAACAGGAAACAAAGTAAGGTTTTGATTAACTAATTTATGTTAAGTAAGTCAGGTCTGAAATTTGTTCATACATGATTCACTAGCAAATGGATACTGTTAATGATTTTAAAACTCATGATTCCAAATGGAATTTATTACCCGTACTATGAATTTTCATTTTTACACTTTTGAACATATGTAATGGAAGTGAAATCTCATCGCCTCCTCTATTTGCAAGTAGAAGTGGAGTATAAATTAGTAAAACTGCATCTTCTTTTTACTTCCTATTTTGTCAAAAATATGAAACTGGAAAAAACAGAGAGACATGAATTTTGTGCAGACAAACTGGTGCCACCTTGGAGGATAGCCAAATACCCCACTTCTACCTGACGTCTGACATTCTGTTGAACAAATAAATGAAAAATGGGACTTCACAACTATAAAATTAAAAAAAAAGAAGAAGCAGGCAGGCTGCAAAGGTTTGCTTAGTGCCTACACGCAGCTGGAAATAATCGGGAAGCACAGTACAGTGCAAAAGAGTTTAAAAACCACATGTTCCCAATGATATTTTCATGGTGCTCCAAGCAATTTTCTTCCACAAGTCAAATGGTTTCAAGACCCTCCAGCCGTCAAATTACCTACAAAACATAAATGCCAAAAAAGGTAAACTGCAATGCATTAGAACAAACAACCCGTAACCCTTGAGGAAATTCCTCGTCAAATTGTGAATGGGACACTTCGCGGCAGCCGCAGCCTTGGAGCAGCTTTTCTTTCCAACTACCCATGTCCCCTTGTGGTCTCCCCACCCCCAGCCCCCGTGAAGAGAATCAGCAGCCATCAGCACAGGACCCTGAACCCCTGAGCATCACACTCACCGTCATCTGCCTCAGCTTATGCTGTGGTAAGGGTGCAAGACCTACAACTGAACCTACCTATGGCACTGGCTAGTAAGTGACTGCCCCTTCTGCCATGCATTCAACAAAATATGAGGCCATACCTTCCTGTGTTTTACAAGCAAAGACTCAGTCTTTAAAGAAAGTACTGGAATCGTTGTCCTAAAAAATGTGTAAGGTCCAGTTCACTATGAGTAAATTAACTATTATGAACCACCTGAGCTATAAGAATTCAAGAGTTTAAAGACTTGTGTGTAACTCATGCCTCTAATTTTTCTCCTAATTGATAGTGATAATAGTTCTTGTTTAATTTGATTCTCTAGGGGAATGATGCCATACAATTCCAACTCCTAAATTTTTTAACACAAAGTACTATACGGCGTCAGATTATTTCCTAATAATATGCCAGCCATATGTCAGTTTATTAAATATATTAGAAACTCTACTTAGCACGGTGCCTGCAAAGAACGTGTCCTAAATCCTTGCATAAGAAACTTGCTAACATATTTTTAAGTAACATTATTAGAAACTTTTTAGTAGTAATATTTAAATATAATCATTAAATTAATATTTCCAATAGTGAATATTTGCTAATAACAAATACATATTGTTACTACTAAATTTATTGGTAATAAATGCTTAGTGATTTATTATTACAGACAAAAATATTATATTTCAGAAACAGTAAAAAAAACCCACATGATCATAAATTTTGTTGTCAGATTGTAATTTTTGTTTTCTTTAGCTTGACTTTTAGTTTTCATTCTCTTTTCTGTTGATTCTTTTGTTCCAGTATTTTGATTAGTACCTGTTTGCAGTACACAATGATTATGTTCACCATGGGGAGTTGGCACAGGGGCAGAACATGTTAATTCTTTTTCTAACCCGTTTCCATCCCTCCTTCCCTCTCCCTCCATCTATAGCCATCCTTCGCTTCTGCAAATGTTCTACCTCCCTGTTTTCTACTATACTACTATATTTTATTTTTCTCTCCTTCACTTATATTCTGGGTTGCTCATATAAGACAAACCATGCAATATTTCAACTTGTATGTCTAATTTATTGAACTTAATGTTATGAATCTAGCACAGAGGTTGTTCACTTCTCCGTCTAAGACAACACTAAATTCGTCTTATTGCTCATCACCTGCCATTAGTGATACACAAACTGAGAAAACACTGGGATTCCCACTTTCCCCAGAGAGACCCCTTATCATCAAGAAACCAAACAATAACAAATGCAGGTGAGGCAAAGAGGGAAAAAGAAACCCTTCTACTTTGCTGGTGGGAATGTCCACTAGCACTGTACCACCACTATGGAAATCAGTATAGAGATTTTTCAAGATTTCTAAAAAATAGAATTTCCATGTGACCCACCTCTTTCCTTTCTAACTACCGTCCTGAAAGTTAAAGACACCACATATATCAATATATGTGCATTCATGTTCATAACAAGCACAACTGATAAAAACTAAATATTGGAAGCAGCCTCTGGGTCCATCAACAGGTAAAAAAATAAAGAAAACATAATGTTTAGACAAGATGGAGGGCTACTTGGCCACAAAGAACTTGAGGCATGTTCAGGCCAATGGATGAATGTTGAGATCGTAATGTTAAGTGAAGTAAATCAGACACACAAGCTAAAATACAGATTTTTTCTTATCTTAGAAACACAAAGGAGAAATAAAGAGCAAAGACAAGCCATAGGAGATAAAGGGATAGATAGCCCTCAAATGCAAAAGAGACCACAAGTTAGATCATGGGAGAGAGAGGGAAAGAAGATGAACAAAGAAATAAGATGTGTTCTGTACATGCACCAGCACCACCCAAGGATTGAAAATATTATATGCTGAAAAGAGGAAAAGAACTACAACTCACATACACTGCAGGTAAAATGTAGTATAAATATATTCACTTTGGAAATTGGTAGTTTTTTAAAGTAAATAGACATGAGTCTTTTCATTGAACCCTTCCTGGGCATCCACCCAAGAGGAAAAGATATATAACCAAAAAAAAAAATTACATTACGCACAAAAATAGCTTCCATGTTGCAAACTGTTGTACACCCCCATGAAGACCAAGGATAAAAATCCTGAATATTTTCCAAATTAACTTATGTAGGGAGTTTTTTGTGTTAGGAGCAAGGTTGTGATTTAGGATGAATTAGAAAGAAAGAAAAAAAAAAAGGTAACTGATAATAGCCGTGTGAATAATTAAAAGATGTTCAGAAACAGGAAGGAACAGTTGACACGTGTGAGATGATTTCAAAGCCTACAAGTCTTGCAACTGAATAATCCCTGAATCTCTTTTCCATTAAGTAGGTAGTTAATGAACAATGATTTCTTAGGCCTCTCCTCTTTCCAGAGCTTATGTGATTACAAATAATAACATTCTGTTTTCTTTAGTTTTCCAGTAAAGTTGAGATTTTTCTCTCTGACAAAGCACTTTCTTTGTAATATTGACATTTCACATAAGACTGAATTAGAGCAGGCACCAAAAAACTATAGACTGAGGGTCAAACTGAGCCTTTGCCTGTTTTAATAAATAGAGTTTCACTGGGAAACAGAATCATTTGTTATCCCCAACTATGGAAGCTTTTGTAGCATAGCATAAAAGATTGAAAGGGTGTGCCCTGTGAAGCCAGAGAGAGTTACTGAGCTGTCCCACTTCAGAAAGTTGACTAACACTCAATGAGACAGAGAGAGGGAGAGAGAGAGAGAGAGAGAGAGAGAGACAGAGACAGAGAGAGAGACAGCGAGACAGAGACAGAGAGACAGAGACAGAGAGACAGAGAGATGGAGAGAGACAGAGACAGAGACAGAGAGAGACACACAGAGAGAGACAGAGAGACACCGAGAAAGACAGAGGGGGGAGAGGGAAAAGAAGAAAGAGGATGGTGGGGAAGGGAGGGATAAGGAAGAAGGGAGGGAGAAACAGAGGCCTTAGTAGACAAAAAGATACAAAATAAAAGCTATTTCTTTTCATCCTCCATCCACACAGTGCTCTAACCTCTGTGGCTTATCATTTTTACCTGCACAACCAAATTGTACCTCTGCTATCAAATAGAGAACATCTATTTGGGTTAATGGCAGTAATGCCCCAGGAAGAATTTACAAAAAGATGTTGCCAGAGCTCATTCGTTTAAGACAACATTTTATTGAATTTACACTCTGTTAAAAATTCCAATTTTTGAGCATCTTTAGCATTTGTAGTAAGTGACACTTATTTCTCATAAGATTTTTAGAAATCTCTGTAAATCTTTTATTATTTCCATAGATAATATTTTAGGATGAATTCAATAATAAGATATTTGACAAAACTGTTAAATGGATTGAAATTATGAGAGAAAATTCATTAGGAAAATAAAAAAGTATCATCTCTCCGTATTTGAATTATGATTCTAAAAGATTGAATAACATGGAGGTTGAACGTTTTACCCTAGCTATGGATAAAATTTAGTGCCCTATTCTCTAAGGCCTAAAAGAGATGGGAGACCTTTGAAATAAAAATGAAAAGATTAATTCAGAATCCAATGGAGCTTTGCTACACGATGACACTAGAAATTCAATATTCCAATACTTCAGCTATTCAACAGCTGAGGTCATTCTTATGGAATGACAAAACTGTAATGACATCAGATTATTTTCCCAGTTTTATTACTTCATACATTAAAATTTTGAATGTCCCAAGTCCTCTTCTCCGAACATTTGATATGAAAAAGACAAGAAAAAAATTTAAGGTTTATTGAAAGCAAGCATTAAGATTCAATTATTTGTCCAATCTTGCATAGCCATATCTATTAATCTGAGTGACAGATTTGATAATAAAATATCCAGTAGAACAACCATTGTTAATTAACTATTCTTGTTTTGAAAATCCGTAACATATGTACTGCTGTATGTTACTTTTTTTGTTTGTTCCTGCTATTTGTTTTTGATTTATTTTACTCTTCAAAATAAAATAACATGAATAAAATGTCTTTTATAATAAAAAGTTACTAGAACTGTCTCATAGAAATTAGAGGTTATGTATAATTTCTGTGAAATACATGAATAACATGGGTACTTATAATTGCATTCCACTGACTAACCAGTGTCTTTCTGTAACTTGGGTGCTCCTAGTTTGATGTTTTTAAGTAAAAGGACTATGAAGGGAGTCATTTGGTACCTTGCATCTTTGATGACTGTATAGATGAAAAATATGAATTTATTTCTTAGATCACCTTCTTCACTACATTATTTCCTGCACAACTTTGAGCAGTATGACTATCCAGGTATCAGTGAGATTTCCCTCCTTTGAATGTTCAAGTAGGAGCAATCCCTCTTTTGTGTGTTTAATTTGTACTAATACAAATTGACTTTTAATTAAAAATTAAAGTCACCATATTTGTTACTTATACATTGTACACATTTTGATGAATTGATGAATGTTTAAATTATGATGCTTTCTTTCTCTCACAGTATATTTAGATGTTTGCATCATTAAATGCACACTTGAAAGTCAAGCAAAAATAATTTATAATCCTGGGCTGAATAAGCACAATTTTTAAAGATCCATCTATTTTCCATAAACAAATATGGTGGGTTCTATGAGTCTTTGGTTAGATGTTTCATTGACCACTCAGACCAAAGGACACACCCACCTATTAAATGGCCACGGAGCACATTGCCAAGTGGCACATCCCAGCCAAAGTGGACCCAGACATGCCCTAGAAATTATTAAATGGCTCATCTATTCCTGGTTTTGTGAATGAGCTATTCTGTCTCTCAGTTCTCTTCCTCCCAAAATAGTGAGTTCCCACAACCATAACCCAGTTCCTGGATTGCTGCATATCCTCCTAACAAACAGATTCCACTCTCTGCCCTTCCCCCACCCTCCACACCTGGGCACTGACCTAATAGCAATTTTTACCTGGCTCCTCGATTCTCAGCTTCTTGCTGGCTTTGACTGATAAACACCACTGACAGGAGAAGAGAAGACATGAGGAGAGAAGGGGTCATTGATTTTCTTGTCTTGACACTCTTGGGTCCATAGAGTGATGGCCCTATTTATATTCCTGCCTGTAGGCATGGCCATGGCTCTGGGGGGACAGTCCCTTTGGTATGGCCACAGCTCACAGCCTGTGGGTATCACCTTTCTCTTTTTTGTGGTCTTCCAAACCTCGGGATGGTAACAGTTGCCTGGTGTTTGCTCCTGGTCATTTTACTCTTCCTCAATGGTTCCCCCACTCTACCTAGCAATTTAAACATCCATGATCATTCTTGATTCTTATTGCTATAGCAAAGTGCCATTGAAAAGGTGAATTAAAACAACAGAATTTCATTTCTTACCATTTGGTAGGGTTAAATATATAAGATCATGATACCAGTGCAGCTAGGGCCCTATTTCAGTTTGCATACCACCAATTTCTTGAGTCACACATGAAGGAAAGGAACACAATAGTTCTATGGGATCCCTGGTACCATGATGCCAATCATTCATTATCATGCCCTAAGAACTTCCCAAAAGCCACACCTTCTAAGTTTATCACTTTGGAGGTAAGGATTTTAACATATACATTTTAAGGGGGACAGATACCGAATCTATAACACTCATTTAATCTCCCTTTATGAAACCCTTTTGGGTTATTTTTAATATTTTAGTTTTTAAGAGAGTATAAAATAGTATTAAAACAGAAAAATTACAAGTGATATAGAATTGTACTGAACAAAATAATATGAATTTCACGCACAGTACTTTTTGTAATGCATGGTGTTGTCTCCCAACAAGTTGTTTATATTATCAGATATATGCATGCAAAATTGGAAAAAGAAAGAAATTAAGAAGAGAAAAATGAGAAACAGTTGAAAAAAAGAGATAAAACAAATTAACTAGTAACTGCTCCTTTCCATAGACCAGCAGAAATGCACAGTACAGCTGTCCAAACCATCCTGCTTACATACATAGGTAAATCTCTTTCCCTCACTCCCTCTCCTGTCCTTTTCCTTAAATCAGGAATGTCTTCCTTTTGAGTAAGTTTATTCCCTTTTCCCAGTATCTATTGTATTCTTCAGTTTTTATTCTCTCTCTATAAAACAAAATAAACTTGAGACTTCTATTGGTAAATGGATGCAACTAGAAACCATACTTGTAAGTGAAATAAATCAGACCTGCATGTGCAAATATCATATTGTCACCTTAGTGTGAGAACCTGAAAGAGAAAGTGAAACCCTTTTGAATATACAGTCTATTCTTCAGAGATTTGCCTAAACATTACTAAAAATTAACAAAACTTACGCGCTAATATTCTAGATTTGCCAATAGCTTTGTAGTTGCCATGAATTACATTTCAAATAAATGAATAAAGAGAAGAGTTATTTCAGGTAATATAATTTAGTGAAGTGGAAAATGTAGAACTATCATGCACAGCACTGCTTGAGAATGCTTGGCATTAGAAATCCTCTTTCTACAGTGTATTTTGAAATCTGCCATTGAATAATTTAATCCAATGATACTCACTTGACAACCAATGTATCCATCACTTAATAAGTATTACTTGATTTGGTGTTTCACGGACCACCAACGATTTATTGTTAGACCTATATCAGGAACCAGAAAATTGAACCTGAGAAGAATTGGACTATTGACTACTGATTGTTCTCTGAACTAGGGCTGAATATTTTTGTCATTGGCTGGTATCAGTATTAAGATTCTTAGTTCACTGTAGCAGTTGCATATTATGGCCCTTTCATCCTGTTTCAGACACTTTTACTTTTTTTTTTTCTTTGCAGGGTCTCACTATGCAGCTTGGACCCCTGGTGATCCTCATTTTCCATCCTCCCTGGCACTGGGATTACTGGTGTGTGCCACTATCCCCCATCTCAGTGACCAGCTCAGTGTGCCCAGTGGGCAGAGCCTGCACAGCATGTGGTGCCAGGGATTAAACGCCTGTCCCTGAACTTGCCTGATCAGGTGCTTAGTCTGATAAGCTACCTCACTAGCCCTTGATGCTTTACTTCTATCAGTTTTCTCAGACATCCCGTGATTCATTAGAGGGTAAGAATTTTTGATTCATCATTTGAGTTCATTTCCATACACATGTTCACTGCCCCACTCATGTCAGACTAAGAGCATCTCTTTTTCTTTTTCTTTTTATTAATTTTTTTTTACCTGGGAGCTGAACTCAGGCCCCTGCACTTGCCAGGCAAGTGCTTACTCCACTGAGCTGGCTCCTAAGCCCCTTTTTAAATTAATTTTATTGAGAAACAAATAGCAATGAGACAGTTTCAAAACAGGTTAGTAG
>NDGN011519585.1:4781-25550 GCA_002564285.1 Tympanoctomys barrerae | reverse complement strand
AAAAAAAAAAAAAAAAGGAGTGGCCCAAGTGTATAGGTTAGAATATTCTAGCACTTGACACATAAAAGCCTTTCTTTCTTTGTTTTTGTTTTGTTTTATTTTGTTGTGTTTTATATACATACTAAGCAAACACTGTACTGCTGAGCTACACCAAAAACCCTAATTGTCTTAATGAGGCAATCTTCTCCTGAAAAAAAGATTGTTTTAAGCAGTTAAAAGCTATTTTCTTGACAGGTCCATGAGAAGTTATCTGACTGAATATTTCCAAGATGATAATAATCTACTAGGAGAGACAAAATCAGTATGAGAGCACCACATTTGAAAAATCTATAAAGCACTCTTAGGTAGTTGCTTACTCTATCTGCAGCCTTAAGTTAATTGTTAAATAGTCACCTAACACAGAGAATCCTTATCATGTGGCTCAATATAAGGAAAAAAAGGCCAAACTACTTCATTTAATGTATACTGCGAATGCAATCATAAATTTGAAATAAATTATCGCCCTGCCATGACTCTTGATTGGGTTTCCACAAATAGCTCTCTAGTGAAGTATTCACTTGGCTAGTCAAGGAAGTGATAAGGGGAACACAGAAATGAGTAATTGTTCTAAGAGTGATCTGACCCAGTTTGTTAATATGACTTGGGGCCATCACTCAAATTTCCCACGTATGTTCTGAAGCAAGTGCTTTGACTTGACCGGCAGCACAAGTTCCACTCGCCGTGTTTCCACTCACAGGACCTACACACAATGCTCCCCAAGCAGCGCAGGTGTCATTTTATTGGTAAGAAAAGACACCCCTGGGTCAGGGGCAGAAGATGTCTCAATGAAATAATGATGTTCCACTCTTTAAAAACTCCCCATGAATTCCACAATGCCAGCAACAACCTTCTTTTCACAACATGGTAAACAACTGTTTCCAAAGAGACTAGAGGAAGATGTTAAATGAAATGCCCATATCACAGCTTTAAGTAACAATGTCATGAAGTTTCTTACTATGCAGAAATTTTTTGAAGAGGAGAAATGTCATTTGCTCCCTTTGTTATTTTAATGTCCTGCCTGTAACTTTTACCTCTTTTTGATACCCTTAGACAAGTCAGAATATTGGGAAAGACGCACGATGTTTTGATTGACCAAGAGCTATGTCAGTGGCACAGAATAAATTTCACTTGCATTTTTCATTGTAAGATACATAGGTTTATTATAAAGTTTAAGAGGAGTAAAAATAAAGAAAGGGTGAGAAAGAACATAAAGGAAGCACTGACTTTTAGCCTAGCATAAATCCTTGTCTTCAGTTACATGGAGAACCTCAGATGCACAATCACAGGATTCTAGTGCTCGTGACTCTTTCTTCAAAACTTCCATATCCCAAACTTAGAGAAATACATGCAGAATCTCCTTGATTATTAATTTTTATGAGATCTCCTAAACTTGTTCTTCAAATTCCAGCTATACATCTACCCCTGAAAATATCCATCCCATTCTGCTATTTTTTTGTTTGTTTTTGTTTCTTGCAGAACCAGGGTTTGAACTCAGGCCCTAGCACTAGCCAAGGAAGTTCTTATTCCACCTCCCCACCTCCCCAGCCCCTTATCCATCCCACTCTGAATGAGCATGAGTTAAACTGGTTATGGATTGGGTGTTTACCACTATACAAGTTCTTGAAACTTAGAAAAGGCAAGATAATATCAAAGCTTGGTTAATACAGTAAAATATATATAGCCATTATATCTCACATATGTACAGTTAGAATTTTGTTCAGTTTTGCCTGTATTTTCATGTCCATCACCATTAAATAATTACTCAGATAATTTATTAACTTACTAAAAATTTATTGAGAACTTCTTATCTAGCAAGGGTGCTTTATGACATAGAAAGTATAGAGCAGTGAGCAAGGCAGGTATATCCTGTGCCCTAAGACAACATATATTCTAATATGGAACCAAGCACTATATAAAAATTATAATATGATGATTATTACATATATATCATCATTCTAGAGCTCATCATGACGACACTCAGAAATATCAAACTACCTTAGTGATTTTTATTCTGTAAGACTGTAGAAGAACTAACGAAGATGCTCTGAATTCTGATTCATAGTACATTTGTCTTTCAAGTAAACTGGAGCAATCAGACCCTTTGTCTTCAAGGCAGTCTACTCTGCCATTTCCTTACAGTGTGAACCATAAGCATTCTTTGCTTTGTGTCCTGGTAAGTTCTGAATGGATAACCTCAGACATAGGGGAGCGTCGAACTTCAAGCACTGCCTGTTAATCTAGGGCTGGCAAGGGCATTTTGGCTTCTGTGCCAGTCATCACTTTGTTGAGAAAAATTCTGGAGCTATTTGAGAATATCTAGGAAAACTGCCAATCGAAAGATTTGTGACCTGAAAAGGATAGAAATCACCCCACTGTTCACCTTTCTGTGAGGTAGAGCACATTCACTGTGACCAAGCTGAGGGCCCCTGTACAAGTGTGAGTTCCCAGACACCTAGACAGTGTCTCACTTCTGCATGTATTTAAAAGCTTCATTTTATTTGTAAATGAAAGAACAATTTTATACAGACCTCTTACATTGACAGTGATTACCAAGAAATAAGTCCTTGTGTTTTAATTCTACCACATTTGCTAAACAATTGAAAAAAGATTTATTCAGCATGTTCTTCAAAAATGTCTTATCACCTCACTCTTGTATTGGTCAGGGTTTTATTAAAGGAACAGATGTGATTCAAGGAACAGATATAACACGAGATGTACAAATATATAAGAAATTACAAGGCTGGCTTACAACAGTCAGCCACAGAGTCGGATGAGGGCTTCTGCACACCCGAGACTGAAGGATTCAGTCCCAGGGTTTGAAGCTCTCTGCAGTGTTCTGTGCAAGTCTATCAGCTGGCCAATGGGTCTGCAAGGGAAGGCTACAGAATCTGTGACGGAAAGCTTAAGGACCCAAGCAGGAGGCCCAAGAGTCGGTGCTGGAAGCCAGGAGATGAAGTCTAAGCTGACTGCAGAGATTGAAGTTCCTCCCAGGAAGTGAAACACAGAATTCTTCCTCAACCCCTTTATGTACCCTTTTTGTGCTGAGTCACTCTGGGGCGGGTCCCCCATGCCTAAGGTGTGGAACCACCAAGGCAATCCAGCCAAGTTGACACAACATATCGACCACTCCACTCATCGGTACCATGTAATAAAAGTTTGCTTTTCTGGTTTATTTCAAATCTTTGATGTTAGTATGTTGATAGTATTACCTTCTAAATATATATTCCCCTTAGAAATTATGACTACCAAGTGCAAAAAAATTAAGTTTTATCAAATAGGCAAGCAATGTCATACCTACAATAAAAGGGGGACAATTTTCCCTCTTACTCGGTTTTTGTCTTTTTTTTTTTTTTTTTTTTTTTTTTCAGTACTGGAGATTGAACTCAGGACCCTGCACTTGCCAGGCAGGTGCTTATTCTACTGAGCTCTCTCCCCAGCCCTGCCTTTATTTTCTGTTTTGTTTTTTTTTTTTAATCTTTTTTTTTTTTTCTTGCAGCACGAGGAGTTGAAAACAAGCCCTCACACTGAGTCATGTTTGAAAATATCTAGGCCTTTTTATTCTCATTTGAGAATGAGCAATTTTATTCTTATTTGAGGCAAGGTGTCACTAAATTACACTTGCGGACTTTGAATGTACAATCTTCCTGACTCAGGTTCTCACATACGTATCTGGATTGTACATGCTTCTATACCTGGCTTAATTGCTTTTTTCAATTATTCCATTACATATCAGACAAAAATTCACAGAGTAAAAAAAAAAAAGGAAAATATGTGTTCGTACTCTAATAAAACATGAAAACTCCTGATAAACTCCCGACCTTTGTTTTTTGTCATCAGCAAAAACATGTTACTATTATGAAAATAAGGGCATCAAACGTGTCATTTGAATAAAACTAAGGCTTGGTACAATAAAATTTGCCTTTCTTTCTCAAGAAAAAGAGGTTTTCATAATTTTCTGTTTACCAGCACATTTTGGGGTCTTCCTTTTCTTATGACTATTTTTCTGGTCAACTTTGCATTTTACATTCTTATTTGGAACTTCCTTAAGTGCTTATAAAAAACCTTTCAAATAATCACTCTGCCAGCTTAAAATTTTAGAAGCAAATCCAATTGGTACTTTTTGTTGGTGATAAGGTAGGACACACTAAAAGAAAATTGTTAATGTTTATACCACATACATTAATTCATGGTGAACAATTTTCCTTAGTTTATTGCCTCCATCTGAACAGAAAAAAACTACATAGAAAATCTGTTCAAAGTATACTGTTTAATAGCACATCATAACCACTGACACTCTTAAGTTGTGTTGACATTTGCAACGCAGGTAACAGTAAAGGAAGCCTAACATTAATAATTGGGCTGGTATTTAAAACATATATGTTTCACCTGAGTCTGAAAAGCCATTTAAATATCATCTGAGGTCAAATATATAGTAAGAGAAAGAGGATTCTCAGGGGCTTATTGAATAAACGTAGGTAAACAGGCATCAAAATTTGCCTCTGCATTTCTTCTCCTATGGCAAAAATATAGGACATGTACTGTGCTGTGTATCAGGGTCACACTTCAGCTATTGGACACCCAGTGGATTGTTCATGAAATGGCTGATTTGTGAGTGGTGAGTTTTCCGATTTCAACACTAGCAAAGGTGTTCTGAGAGTGTTGCCTCTTCCATCCGTATTCTAATGACCTTTCAACACTGAATTGAGATAAAGCATGGGACACTACTAATAGAATTTGCTCCAGGGAGGCCCACGGTGAATTGCTGACTTTACCATGAACTCTAGTGCTGCACGACACTAAAACAAAGCTGCAGTGAAGGAAACAAAAGTGAATGGGAAATGAGAAGGTTATACTATTCACACAAGAAGAAAACAAACAGCAATCTGAGTATTTGGAGGCTGAGCAAAACATTATAATTTACCATTGAACAATTTTGTTTGTTTAATGCACAACCAGGCTGGTGGTATCTTGGGTTAAATAAGTGCTCTGGCCATGCACAGGTTTTCTATGCTGTTTTTCAGTCATTAAGATGACACTATACATTATAATAAACAAAATGTGGGAATGTCACAGTTGGCTACATTCCTATCAATTATGAACTTAATTTTTACACGTATTTAATACTTATCTCATTTCAGACTTTGTTATACTGAGAAATTTTCTTTTAAAGAAAAATGGTTTATACAGTTCACTTCCTGCCATAATCAAGGTCTTTCTAACCTGATATCAGAAGGTTATGCTTCAGTGAATAATTCAGTAGGTTAGTGAAACTCTGGCAGCAAAGAAAGTGCTAATCTTAGATGGAAGCTGTGAGGGATATTAAGAAACAATTGCAAAAAGTGACATATTTAATAGAGAAAGATTACGCTGTGCTACATCTATTTAATTTGAATTGAATAAATTTTGCCAGTATTTGATGAGATGCAGACTAGAAATTATGTGAAACTTCATAGTGTCACAGAAGTCTAAGACAGAGAATACGAGACCCTAAAAATATTTTATTGTGATTTTGAAGACTTCTGAATCATTCGGGAGAATGTTAAAGAAGCTAGAAATTCACTGCAGGGCTGGATTGATTTGAGTTTTAAAATAAGGGTTATCAGAAGGCAATTTACTGAAAGATAGGTAAGGTGTGGCACTAAAAATGAGTGAAGTTATGTGAGTCCTTGAAATCGGAAAATTCCTTTCGTACTATGCCTCAGACAAACTTTAATCCTCCGTTTTCCAAGGTAAATTTAGTAGATCTGGCAAAGATAAGTCTGAAATTACAAATAATTGCAAGTATGTAAAATGCCAGGCCTCAGATTGCAGCCTAATTACTAAATAGACTCTAGATGAATGAATCACTGTTTTTTGCTCTGAGTTCACCTGGCATAATTTTGAAGAAGTAAAACATAAGTATTTCTACTGTTGAATCTAGGATTACTTAATATATGACTTTGAATGACAAATTTATTAACAAATTGACTAGTACAATATTTTTCTGGGAGGCATGGATCTTGTATGAAGTGTCATAAGATCCATTTTCTCAAAATAGGTGGTGTTCCAACTATAAGTCCATCATATCAAATATTGTTGAGAAATTTATAAGTTGTCTTAGGTATTCACAACATAGTTTTACGTATTAAAACTTCTAAAACATCATGAAAGAAACAAAAGGTTTGAAAATATATACTAACCAAAGCAATATTGCCTAACTTCTCATGTTGCTAAGTTACTTGATTTCTAACATTTCTCACAACATATAATATAACTTGCAAAATATTTTTAGCAAATGATTATCACATTGTTCATATGCAGCTCCATCTTTTAAAAGAACAATCTCATTATAAAAGTAGCAATTACAGGGACTTTACTATTTATGTTCACAGTCAGATTTGCTGATATGAATCCTGAACTAATTTCCATACCTTCCTAAGCATTAGTCTTCTCATCTAAAACAGATATGGTAAGTCTATGTTGCATAGATTAAATAAGTTACCTGGTATAGGAACATCAGCAACTATATATAAAAGCATCTTGGTATACACAGCAGTGTTACTATGGTCTTTATTAAAGGAAATCTAAAAAATCAACCTAGTAACAAAACTATCACTAGTGTGTGTCTATATGCTATAAGAATGCCCAGACACCTTTGAAGATCATTAACACAGTAAAAAAACCATAGGAAACAAGTCTACTAGTTTTCTGCCCCTTTGTATGTTAGTCATAGCAGATTGAGATAAAATCTTACATGTTTAGCTTCTCTATCAGGTTTGGCAGTTTTCCTTCTTGTAGGTTAGAGAACTTGCTGATTCATGAGCCAGGGGAGATATTCTCAGTGGAATAAGTGCTTCCCTGACAAGTGCAAGGGCCTGAGTTCAATCCCTGGATCCGCAAAAAAAAAAAAAAAAAAAAGAACTTACTGATTCAATGTACTGGCAACATCCAGTTTCCAGGCAACTTCATGTGGGGCAAGTATGCTGATGATATTTTATCTGGACATTTGGCCTTGGAGAAATGCTGGATGAATGTGGACCAACCCCTCAGTTCTGTTTAGCCATTACTCTTGAGTTAAGTATAGATTACCCTTATTTTCTTGTAGGTGAAATGAATTTGACATAAGAATTCTCAGTTCTTCCTTCAGGAATAAAGCTCATTTTCCCACCGTTTCTCATGTTCCCCTACATATTTCAAGTAAGCTCGTTGTCCTGGAAGTTTGTCTCATAGTTTACACCTGAGAGAAGCAAAGATAAAATATGTGCAATTGCTGAAAGTGAGGAGAAAGGTCATTCAAGCTGCGACGTACCCATCATGATAGCTGCCCTGCCTCTAAAGTTTCTTGACTCTGAAGTCTATGCTTATGACCACAATGACTGAATCACTGAGTTCCATTTGTTTCTATTATCTTTACCTAAAAGTTTTGAAGATGACCTTATCTTGCTAGTTTTTTCCAACAGTAATTTATATACATTTACATACATATGGATGGAGAGATGACAGACAGATACCATCAGCTTCAGTTCTCTTTCAGTGCATTTTTTCAACATTTTCACTTTCAAAATGCCATCTTCTCTGTTCTTCAAGAATGAATGAGTCAGCTCTTCAGCTCTCTATAGATTTGATTTGAAACACAGAGAATAAACCCTATGCTTAGCCTGCCTCCAAAAGGTTTGCTTTTTACTATTTCCTTGATTCTGTAATCAAATTTTCTTATTGCCTATTTCTCAAATTTCAGAAATCATCACAAAAATTATCCTTATGTGACTTCACTGAAATTTTCTTATTTAGTAGTTTTAAGATGCTCTTTCCAATTATATGAAGATTGATTCCCTAAATTAGAAACACAAGGGCCAAGCTAATGATGATCTTCTCACCTTAAAATTAAGTTATCCTTGAAAATATATGTATCAGATACTATTCTAAAATTAACAGATAAAAACAAAGTGAATAGTGCTCTAGAACTAAACTACAATGTGTTTTGTAATTTTTTGTGGAGTGAATGAAATAAGGTGCTCACAGTATAAAAGTATCTCATGTTGACTGAAAGGCCACTGCAGGTGCAAACTTTGCCAAACTCTTAAACTCAATGAAAAAAAGACAAAATTAATTAAGTGAAACATCTTCACCTACATTTCTTTATACCTTGTTTTAAATAGCATATCATTCTCTTTCCCTAAATTTCCCAAAACACTATCCCTAAATTATTAACTTTAACTTCATAGCAAATAAGTGAGCTGGGTTGGTTATGTCAATGTACCCAACCATCCATGCTTCTCAATGAAGGAGTAGCCTGCTGCTTTTATTAATAGCAAACATTTTTTTTCTAAATTTCTATCCCAATTCCTGTCTTTGTCTCTGTCTCTCTGTCTCTCTTTGTCTTTTTCTGTCTCTGTCTCTGTGTCTCTGTCTCTGTCTCTCTCTCTGTGTCTCTCTCTCTGTCTCTCTCTCTGTCTCTGTCTCTCTGTCTCTCTGTCTCTGTCTCTCTCTCTCTCTCTCTATATATATATATATATATATTTATATTTATATATGTATATAATCTCCTACATGGCTTAAAACAAATCTTTATGTTAAAAAGTGGGAGCTAGGGAAACAGTCATTGAATTACAATTCTCAACCATTTAGCATTAGCTTAACTCACCTGCATTGCCCAGGGTGCCTGTAGTGAGAACCAGCCCCCACCCTGTGTGACAGGTACACCACCTGGCTTATATATTCCACCCGAATCACTGCTATCGATACAAAAACAAACAATGACCTATCAGGTTCTGTCCAAAATATGTGATTCAGTGGCTCTGTTTAGATACTTCATAGCAAGAACATTTGTCTTCTAAGATCTCAGACTCTCCATTTCTGCCCTAAATCCTATAATTTTCACTTACCTTCTATTTCATTACCTCTCTGTCCATCCATCTCCTCACTTCTGCCTTCAAGCATACCAAAGACATTTACTATTAAAAGAAAAAAAAAAACCTCCACAACACAGCATCTGGATTTAGGACTTCACAAACTGTCCCTAGATAAAATTTAATTTTACATGATATAAATACTTAAATGTCTATAAAACTTAAAAGATATTAAATGGTACTAATGAAAAATACCCCTTCCACCCACATTTTCACCACAGTATCTCAGCTGCCTTTCCCAGGTACAATTGCTTTTATCATTGGATGTTCTTCCAAAGGTAGTCTAAACACACATAAGCATGTATGTTCATATCCTGCGTATTTCTCTACAGTCCTGATTCTATGCTATGCATATTATTCCAAGCGTTAGTTTTTCCATGTGAGATGCTCTAGAGGCTGAAGCATATCAATGCATGTGAAACACCTTGGGTTTATCATTATTGTTTTACTTGTTTGCTAGATTTTTATACTGCTGCTCATCAGTCGCTTCCTAGCGGAACCACAGTTTACTTCCTGGTGGGTACTTAAGTACTTCAGATGTTTGACATTTCAATAATACTACAAAGGTCATCCTCTACATCTGTCAGTCTCCCATGAATGTACATAAGTTCCTGGGCATAAAATTGCTTATTTAAGAACAGAATATACAAAAATTAATATTTTTTCTAAATGTATTACTATGGTACAGTGAAAATAAATAACTCTTATCCTCACCACCTTCTGTTTTGCTTGCCTTTCTTCTAACACTCATTTAGTGTTGTTCTCTTTAAATGCCTTTGCCACCACCTCCACAAGCTCGTATTGTTTTCTTTCCAGGTAAGCAAAACCCTTCTGCAACGTGCTCACTGTTTACTGGTTCCTTCCTTCCATGAAGACACTGTTTGTCCCTTTATATCTTGATACATTCAGTTTACACTGAATTTTCATAACCGTTGCAATCTCAAATTTTTTAAGTAATTATTAGTATCCATATTTTATTTTTCTATAGGTTCTTGGAAGACATTTATACCTTTTTTGATTTTGCTTCTTTTGTTTGCTTGCTTGATTATTTGGTTGTTAGTTGCATTTATCATAAAGCTGGATATTTATGAGAATCTTAATGTATATTTTTGCATTAACTTAGTAGTAGATAAAGGAATATAAAGGAGTCGATAAGTACTCAAAGTAAACTTAAATTTTGCAGAGAAATAGGTTTTGATTCAGTTTAAAGAAGGTGTGCTGATTCTTCTTGACCTTTTATACCTATATGACATTATTTATTCTCAAAGTATTTTTAATTGAATAAAATTTAAGATACTTCACATGTGAGATAATTGAGACACATTACAATCTTTTGAAGTTCAGTGTTACCTGTGTAAATCTGACTTTGGAATGAAGATATTATTAGGAAAATCACTCTGCACATGCACACAGGGCCTAGAAACTCATCCCTATGAGTTATTTGAGAGCCAGAATCTCCATGGAGAACCGTTGCTTGTGTTCATCATAGCTTGAGGAAGTCATGCTTCCTGTTTAACACCTCTGTTGTTTTCTCTTAGAGACCAGATTCCACTGGGTTTCAAAAAATAAAAACAAAACAAAACAAAGTATGGTCTGTGTATAAAGCAGAATACAAAGCCACTGACTGGTTGTGTGAAAGACTGCTTTTGTAAGGTAAAGACAAGCATCCTTGCTGTAGTCACTGTACAGAGAGCAGAATTTGGGGCCCTCTGGGATGGAGTTCTGTTCTTAAGCAGGCAGCCTTTGAAGATCATTTTCTTATCTCCATATCAGAGAATTAGGTCAACTATACTTATAAATATTGTGATATTGTGTTTTAAAATTTCAGACATTCTAAAACTTCAACCAAAAAATTATTTAAAATGCTACTTACAGCCTACTGATATATAGGAGAAAGATCAATGCTTTTAGAAATCACCAAAAAATTCTAATCCCAGATCTGCCTCTGTGTCACACCATCCGGATTCTTTTCTTCTCTGTCCTCCATTTTCTCATTGAATAAATAACGATTTAGAGTAAAATTTTGAAGCTCCATTGAAGTCCTAATGATCTATTGAGGAGTGGGAGCTCTGGAGATAGAAAAACTGCCTCCCAGACAAAACATAGCTCCTCTATTTCCTGCTAAGTGAGTCTTGGCGAGTTACTTAAGTCTCAAAGCCTCCATTGCCTTATTTTATTCCTTTGGGACTAATGATGCTTTCTTTAGATGGTTATTGTGAATAAAAGAAAATAAGTAAAAAAATATGTGTACCTTCAAGGTCACTCCATAGCATAAGGTTGTCACTCCTCAGTTAATTATAAATAGAATCAGTGATTCTTAGGGTGAAGGTGTAGTGATATAATATGGCATATCATACTTTGGTTTACATAATCTAAGCTTGATTTTATACAGAAGATTTAAAACTTTGAAAGTGGCACCTTATGTTTTAGTCATAGCTTTCTTTCCTTTCAGGAAAAAAATAATTTTTTAAAGAAATAAATAGTATAAAGGAAAAATTCTAAATAAATGGAACACTTGAAAAAATGCCCAAAAATACTTGACAACTACTAGCCTCATATATTTCTAATGATAATCATAATAAGGAATATATTGCACTTGAATTCCAGACATTTTTTTTCTAAGGAATGTGGGCATTAACTTAGCTAATACTAAAATTGGTTACATATCTTTTTAATTTTAAAGGTAAGATTAATGAGAAAGCAGTAAAATAATTTATCCAAAGTCAAATTAGTAATACATCTATTTCATTTTACATAATTTAGTCCATTTTCAGTGATTATGAATGAGAACTACCTAGCTAACAAGGCATTGAAAAACAACCTCCAAAATGAGACCTAATAGTAATAATTAGTCTATGCTCAGGTGTCCTGCAGAGTCACAGAGAAAAGATTTAGTGCAAATCATTTTTTATTACTGCTGAGTTTCTAAATATAGTATTGCAAGAAGGGAGAGGTATTCTTTCTATGGGGGGGAGAAGGAGAGAGACAGAGGGACAGAAACATGGAGATTTTATGTGAGGTGAGAGATCTGTGTGCCATAGTAAGAGCAGAGAAAAAGATAATTAAAAGTTTGTCTTGATTTTTGCTTCATTAAAGGAAATAGGTAAGGACATTCTCTTGATTTTATTTCTGGGGAAGAAAAATACTTATCAGTAGCAGTTGGAGCCAACATCAGTAACAGCTCATTGGTACCAATATAGAACAGTTAGCTAGCAATTGTGCATAAAAATTGTACACATTTCTAAGCACCAGAATTGTGAGAAAAAAATTGTATTATTTGGTTAGTGTCTTTCTCTTTATGTGTTTATTGGCTCATTTTTTAATGTTCCTAAATATCACTTAAAGTGATGTCATCATTCAATAAACATTTATGCTTTTTACCAAGAGGAGACCAAAGTTCCTGCCCCTGCCAAAACCAAAATCAAAACAAAATGTTGAAAGCCAAGAAGGCCGTACTGAAGAAGGTCAGGCCACCCACACCCACCAAGATGGTCCACCACCCTCATGCCCAAAATATTACTGTTCTAGAGGAAGCCCAAAGACCCTCGAGGAGCATCCTGAGGAGAAATAAGCATGACCACTGCCATCACCAAGTTCCACTGACCATGGATTCTGCATGTAGAAGACAGAGCACAACATACTGTGCTCATTGTGGATACCAAGGCCATTAAGCACCAGGTCAAACAAGCTGTGAACAAACTCTGTCATCAATGTAGACAAGTCAGGCCTAATGAAATAAAGAAGGTGTACGTTTGACTGTCACATGATTATGATGCTTTGGATCTTACCAACAAAAGTAAGATCATCTAAACTGAGTCCACATTGCCAGGCTTATGGAAAACCCACTACTCTTATGAACTATTGAACTATATTGGGAGATTCTGCTGAATTCAAGCACCTACAATATTTAAATAACAATAGAATGCCATTCTCTAACAAAACTAACCAAAAAAGTGGGATAGAAATGCATAACCGTTTTGTACCTGTATAGTCAAAATAGTTAGAATAGATATACCGTTCCATCCTCTTAATTCAATGAATAGAGAGGTTTGTTATGATAGTATTTGAGACAGGATATCATGTCTACATCTTGTACAATGAATAACCACTAAGACAACAATATGCAATTTATTAATTATTGAAAATGTGCCAGTAATCAATTGTGAAACTGTCTCATTGATATTTTTTCTCAATAAAATTATTAAAATAAATAAATTTTAAAAACTGAGACCAGTTAATTACCTCTAAATACACATGCTTTCATCATAAAAGAAAAAATTATTTATGATTGAGCTGAAGAATTTGACTTTTCAAAGGGTACTGTGCTCTTTTTGTTGCTATGTATTTCTTTATGCAAGAGTCAAAGTTGACTCTATTTGTCTTTTTATGATTCATTTTGCTTGGTTATAGAAAGTAGCATTTTATAGCATTTATATAATTGGTAACATTTGTCTTCATTACAATAAGAAACTAAATGAAAAGTCTAAGTCCATCAAATATTATCATTGCAATAATGGTACCTACTGGAAGCAATTGGAAATTTTGAGAACCTTTAACTTGCCTTATGTTCTTTGGCCTTAGAAAGATTTGACTATCTAAAAGTAATTATATCACTGATGTTTTGCAAGATGGAGAAGGTCATGTTTCATTGAGCATAATATACTTACTTTCCACATACTAAATGCTACTTCAAAAAAGAAACCTTTTTTAACAGGGCTAAAGTCACTGAAATGACTGCATGGTTATATTGAATTAACCACATAGATGGTTAATTATGATAGATGGCCCTGTTGTCATAAATGATCACAAAAAATGTGAGACAAATTATCTTTCCTGAAAATTCAAAGACATAAAGTTTATTTATATATGATCAAATGTAGTCAATATGATTAGTCGGTTTCCAAAACAAAGCAACCTGAGATTTGCTTTGTTTTTGTCCGTTAGCTTAAAAACTATCTGTGCTGTAGCACTTCAGTGCATAGATTCACCAGATGAGGTGAATGATGAGGAGTGGGACACCAGAAATACCCTATTTACTTATCCTTGACCATTAGGACTTTGTGTCTTGGGAATAGAGACACAAGATCAAATGTTTGACACTGTGTTGATAATTTAGAATTTCATATTCAAGCAGTTCTTAAAATCTGGGGACTCTGTTGCACCCTATGATGCCTGAGAAATTTAGAGTTCCTGGTTTCCATGATGGCACTTGAGAAAAGTCAAAGGAAAGGTCTTATTCCCTTGCAGAAATAAACCAAGTCCTGCAAAACCTGAGCACAGCTTTTGCTTGTTGTGTTCTTATTGTAAAATCCTAAATTGTGTATGTTCATAAAATAAGTATGCCACATAGACTTCATTGTATGAGAATATAATCAAAACCTAAGTATGTTTGTGTGTGCACATGTGTGTGTTTTAGACAGAGAAACAGAGCGACAGAAAGATCGAATCATGGCAGAATGATTTCTAGAAGAGAAGTGAATAGAAGAGGGGGGAGGGACAAAAGAAGAAAAGAAGAGAGAAGAGGCCGATTTTTATGAAGAGGGGATCTTTCAGGATCTGGAAACCACTTAATTTGCTTTCATAGCCTTGCTTTCTGGCAGTTACAGAGCTGAGTGGAGCATTCTTACCTGGCTTAGAGGGAAAAGGGAAAATCTTCTGCCTCTTCTTCTCTAAACCCTTAGATTAAATCCCTGCCAACAACCTGTACTTAGTCTCAAAGTATCTCTACATAATGCTGGGGATTACATTTAACTATACTCTGGAATTGAGAATACTCATTCAATTGCATGTTGCCAAATAGGGAAGAAAATTATAAAATAGAAACCACTGCAATCAAGTAGTCTATATTTAACATCTATAACAAAACACAAAAACAAAAAAGGAAATGTAGACTGACACCAAAATAATGTCCAGGAAAACATAGATTGATATCAGAGTATGTAACACCAATTAAAAAGATATATGTTCAAATTGTGAAGATGAATATTCCTTTCACAGATGATCATAAAGGCTCGTTTCCCAACCCTAAGAAAGACATAATTATATCTCCACCTAGTGGAAATTGATGGCAGAACTGGTGCAAAAGTAAAATATCTAAAATTTCTCACCATCTTCTAATAGAAAGCAGTAAAGTATATTTGCCATAAAATTCTTGGAAACTAACTCAAACTGGTTTATAATGTCTTGAGGTGCTCTAAAATATAGTATGGGAACTTTGCAATTTTTAATCTAAGGCAATATTATTCTTTCTCTAAATGCTACAAAACGGCCCTTTCTTTTTTTGTTGGTAAGATGTTTTCAGTGAGCAGTAGTGCAAAGCTAATTTTGCATTTATACATGTGAACTGTGCATTGCAGTTTTTCTTATATGAGACAACATGGATTCTAAATGGAGCTTGGAATTGACATTTTTGCTGAGCTGAATATTTTTGTGAATTCTGCATCCTAAAATTTCTTTACAAAAATAAAAAACCTAATGATACCCAGTTCCAAATAAATCAAAAATAGGAAATAAAAGAGGACCTTTATGTGTATTAAGGACCTATCTAATAACTTAATGGCTAGTAATAACTTAAAATTTATTTTGATGTTATTAAAGGAAATCTAAACACTGAGCAAACTCATTAAATACCAAAATTTAAGTAGAGGACACTAGATAACCTTAAAAAAGCAGCAATATATTTTTAACCAGCATAAGCATTTTTATTGTAGGAGCAAGTAAAAAAAAATTATTTTGGCTTTCTCCCTTTAAGTGTTCAAGGGAATGTTATAAATATTTAAAAGCTGTGATTTACGGCTCTTTGACCTAGAAGCAGTGGACTGAAGTAATCTGCACCATGTAACATACTTAACACAATAATGTTCATCACAAAGATGCGTACGTGAGATATGTGGGTGTTTGGGGGAAGGGTGAAAAATGCACTCCTTGGAAAGCTCATGAATAGATGGCATTAAAATACCATGATTTTACAACACAGAAAAGTACTTTAAATGAATCATTGTTACAAAAAAAGGGCCAGGGATAGCTTTATAAAATTGTATGACTTAAACTAAGGATGACTTTAAACAATAAACATGAAGTGAAAAACGAAATCTTTTTTAAATGAATTTAAATAGCAAAATCCATACAACCTATAGATTCCCCACGGTTGACAGGAATAAGAATCAGTAATTTATGGGTGAGATAACTACCTAGCTACAGAGGTTTATAAAAACAAACAATGATTTTTCACTAGAAAATTATTTCACTAAAAACTGTAGTTTCTTTTCTAGGCAATAAAATGAAATGGCAAGTGAAAAATAAAATTCCATGAGACTTCACATTAATTAGCTAAGATTTATTTTGCTGTACTTTCCTTGTTTTTAGTTCTTTTATTTTTAATTTTTGCAATTCTAAAAAAGGCATTTTGCAAATGTTTCCATTTAGAAATTTTTGAGGTACTAATTGTTAATTTATGAATGAGATTGTGTGAACTACATTTTATACTGATAGCTTCAAACAAATTTAAGTTAAATTCATTATTAGTTTTTATTTTCTATTGAAAGAATGAAAGTAAATTTATCTCTGCTCTCTGGTATCATTCTTGCTTATATCTCAGAATCCTCTGCTAGCTTTGTATTTGGAAAAAGTGTCATATAAAATTTTCATAATGTTTGCACATTTGATTTCTTGATGCTAATTTCTTCTATCTTCACAATCAATTTTAATTTAGTATAGATTTTTTAAACAAAAGTTTGTAAAATACCACATACATTCCTTTTTTGCTACATAGTTTCTGATTGGAAAATTGTCCAGATATCAGAAAATTGAATCCTAGTATTTATTATAAATTCTCAGGCCTTTGTCATAGTAAGTGAGAAAGCTAATTTAATAATAACTGTTTCCACTGTGTAATCGGAGAACTAAAACTCTTTCCTACATGTACATCCATGCCAATGTCTTAGAAAATTTTACTAGCTTTTTTTCTTCTCATTTTTTTTGTGTAACTAAACATAGATACTAGGTCTGCTGTTTTCCTTTTACTAAAGATTTAAGTTTAAGAAATAATGCATGCCTGTCTAGACAAGCCTAAAATTGTTTTAGTTACTGATGTATGGATGACTGATAAACGTCATCTTTTCTGCCTGCAGTGCATTTTGAATTTAGTCTTCTGACATTTGTCTATAGCTGACCTGTGTCTGCACTTTAGATTTACATGAAACACTTAAGTTTTACAACTATAAATCTTTCGGTTTCATTGTTCCTACTCTACATCCAATACAATAAAACAATTAGATCTTCTACCATGTTTCTTCTTCCTCACATGGATGTTTTTAATTAAACCAGCAGGGAAGATTGTAATCAAATGAAAGTCAATGGAATTTACTTCACCCCTTACCTACTGAAACAATTATTAAATTCCCTAGCTTCATATTTCTCATACCGATAAAATTAAATCTGCAGCTCTGCAAGGAAGAGCAAAAGAAAAGCAGTGGCAGTAATCAAAGCCTATAGATCTTCACAACAATGATGCAAAATACATAACTTTGTTGTGTGGAAAATTGTTTTCTTACTCCTGTAGATTCTATAGCAGTTTTGCTCATTTGTGCTTTATTGGGAAGGGTTCTTATATTTAACACACAACAACAGAACAGTAGCCCTTAGAAATATGGGTATAAGACCTAATTAGGTTATTTCTGAATCACATTTTTATAGAATAATGGTCTGCCTTCAGTTGACCCATGATTTTACTGAAAGAAATAGTTCTCCTTGCTTATTTTGTATCAAAAATGTGAAATTATTGAGAACATGAAAATGACGAAATGCTTCCCAGAGTGTATTCTATGAGCCCGCGTGAGACATCTCATTACCCTGATGCAGGGTGACACATGACATTTCCACTTTTCACCCTTTACACTGTTTACACTGCTTGGACAAGTTTAAAAATATATATGACGAACAATCATCTTTATATTTCAAATATATGGAGAAAACAATTTACATGATTTCTAGCCAATAAAGAAACACAGATTTCAAGCAGCTAGGGAAGTGATGAGTTCGGCAAGATGAGCAACGATTCTTGACAGCACCCTGTCTGATTTAGGTTTGTCCTAGGCATTTGGCTGGCAATAGTCAGTGACAGTCTGCTTCCCGAGTGTATGCCTTGTTTTCAGCACTTACCTCAAATATATCAATATTTGTTTCCCTCATCCTACTGTATAATTAAGAGAAAAATCCTAACATATCTCACGACCAAATTCTGTATTCCTGATAGGCACTATATGAATGTTAAGTAGATTGATAAATATTAAAAGAATGAATAAATATGGCCATAGTTCAAAGGTTATGCTATGGTTCTGAATCCAGACTCTATTGTCCTTAATACAAAAATATTAGAAAACATTTGCTAACCTGATCAAAGACACTCTAAGGAAACTTGAAAATCATGAGTGAAGTTATAGAGCAGATAAAAATTACACAGCATAAAACCCCTGCAAAGACATGCAGAAAGACCTTCTGAGTATATCTGCAGAATGGAGTTAAAAAAGATAAAATGTTTAAGATGGACCTAATTTTATAGTTTCGTTAAGAATATTAAGCATTTAACTTTGTTAATGGAAGGAACTGAATGGAAGTTAGACTGATTCCCTAACTGGGTTCTGCTTTGTGATTTATTTTCTCTGGATAAGAAAATAAACCCACATACCATGAGGAATGTTGACTCTAAGTTATGAAGTGACTTATAGGAGTAGGTGGAGATGACTGGCTAAAATGGCATTGGGTTGGGGATACAGGAAACAAGTTTGCTCTGTGGTCAGTGTAGCCATGTAAATGTGAGGAGAGCCTATGTAAATATTTCAGACAACACAATTAGTTAAATCAAATTGATTCTTTTTTATGTACCTCATACAGGGTCTCATTATGCAACCTGGACTCCTAGTGATCCCCTGTTTTCAGCATCCCTAGCACTGGGATTGTAGGAGTGCGCCACCACACCCGGACTTGGTGGCCAGCTCAGTGCCTGAGGGCAGGGCCCAGTCTCTGTGCTTGACTAAGCAGGCATGTAGTCCACTGAGCAGGCACTTAGTCCATCTCATTGGCCCCAAAATGATTCTTGAAAGCAGATTATAAAGGTGAATAGTGCTTTTATTGCACTGTTTTGGATGTAAGCATGGTTATATGAAATGAAAATTGGGTACTGAAAAGTCAAAATAAATCTGAGGAAAAGTAAAAAGTGAAATAATTCAAAAGTGGGAGAATGAATGAAATTAGACCAAATATGGATGATCCATTAATTGCCTCAGTTATTAATTTCTAAAAAATATTTATATCCCACTAGCTAACATAAGTGAAAAATGAAAAAAAATTAATTACACTCTGAGAACAAATATCAAAAAAATCATTGGTTGAACAGTAAAAGACAAGAATATAATTTCAAAAAAAATTGAATTTAAAGAAAAACAAATGAATTTATTTGAATATAAAGATGGGTTTGAGTTTTCTCCAGTTGTCTTTAAAACTTATCACAACTTACTCAAAGTGAGATTTTCACTGAATACCTATCTTTTCTGGAAAATTAATGTATACAACTGAGAATGTTATTTTTTTATTTTTTATTTTATTTTTGTATTTTAGTACAAGGACTACAGAGTCTCACTACACAGATCTGGCTTGAAATGATCCTCCTGTTTTTAGCCTCCCAAACTCCCAAGTGCTGGGATGATAGGTGCATACTGTTATGTATTTTAAAAGTGACTGTTGCTTGTACTAGCACAGCATACTACATTGAGAAGCTTCCATATAATTTATGAATAAATAGGTAATTAACAAATTAAAAAACAGAGTCAAGAAGTTTACTCAGAAGGCATGATAAAGACATATTTAAGCAATATAAGATTTTAATATAGAATGGCTATAAAATACAAAGTCAATGTTATAATATAAGTAGGAGGGACCACAAGATAACTCCATGGACTAACCACCTGCTTAGGCAAGCGCAGGAACCAGGATTTGATCTCCAGCACCACATGCCCCTCTGGCCCTAACCCTTGGCAGGCTGAGCCAGTCATAGAGACCTGGCGTGGATGGCACATGCCTGTAATCCCAGCACTGGAGAGGCTGAAAAAGGTGGATCACCTCAAGTCCAAACTGCATAGTGAGAGCCTTTATCAAACACATAACAACAGCAAAAAGAAAATCAATAAATTTTCTAAGCATCCATAGTGAACTAGCTGAGAAAGAAAATGAGGAAAATTGCATTCAAAATAGCCTTATAAGAAGAATACTTAGAAATACCTCTAACCAAGGAAGTAGAAGACCTCAACAGTAAAATTTATGTAGCACTGAAGAAAATAATTGAGAAAGGTATTAGAAAATAAAGGAATTCCCACGTTCATGTATTGTCCAAATTAATATGCTTAAAATAACCATATCCATATTACTAAAAATTATCTATCAACTTGATGCAGCTCCCATTGAAATTTCAGTGAAATTCTTCACAGAACTAGAAAAGACAATCTTAAGGTTCAAATGGAAACCAGAAGACCCAAAATAGCCAAAGCAATCAGAAACAAGAAGAGCAAACCTAGAGATACCATAATATTCAATTTTAAATTATATTAAACAAAATCAGCATGGTACTGTCATAAAAAGACACAAAGACCAATGAAACAAAGTAAAGGACACAGATACATAACCCTACATTTATAGCCATCTTATCTTGATAAAGAAACCAAACATACACATTGGGGGTTGCGGGGGAAGCCTCTTTAACAAATGGTGCTGGGAAAACTAGATATCCAGGGACCAGGGAGATGGCTCAGTAGAATAAGCACTTGCCTGGCAAGCACAAGGGCCTGAGTTC
>NDGN011519564.1:2059-14171 GCA_002564285.1 Tympanoctomys barrerae | reverse complement strand
TCTGTCTCTGTCTCTGTCTCTCTCTCTCTCTCTCTCTCTCTCTCTGTCTCTCTCTCTCTCTCTGTCTCTCCTTCCCTCCAGCTCTCCCTCCCTCTTTGGTCCATTTAGAGTGAGTATTACTTCAGACATTACCTGAGTAATTTTTTTTTATTTTATTTTTTATGTATTTAGTATAGGGTCCACAAGGTCTACAGGGTCTCACTACGTAGATCAGACTCGTAGTGATCCTCTTGTCTTCAGCTTCCCAAGAGCTGGGATTACAGGTGCACACCACCATGCCCAGTTTCAATTGCCATCTCAGTGCACCCCAGGGGCAGGGCCAGCACAACATGCCAGGGATCAAACCCTGGCTGCTGTGGTCTGCCTAAGTAGGTGCTTTAGTCTACTGAGCTATCTGGCCAGCCCACCCTGAGTAATTCTTAAAAGATATACCATGGCCTATGTGAAAGACAGACCATTCTGTACTCAATCTTCTAAAATTCTACACAGAATTTATAATGCAACGATGTCTTAAATATGAATTCTACCTGTTGTCAAATTTAATTGTGAGCCTTTTGGTAAATGGAGAGATCTGAAAAGGTAAGCAAGGGCTGGGAGTTACTCGCTGCTAACTGTTGGGTACAAACCTCATCCCACTTTTCTACAGTTATTAGGTAGCTGTGTGTATATGGGTGCATGACTCATTGCCCCTTTGCTTTTGAAAAGTTCTGGTTTTAAAGGGATTAGGACACCCCCTCCCCCAGTCCCACCCCATCCTCTGGTTGTCTCCCTCCAGCAACTAGATGGTGTTCTACACTTACCTTTGAATCACTGAGTGTGGGGTAGTTGCATCTCAATTGGGGCAGCTCAGCCGCAGTGTAGATTACCATATCCCGCTAATAACCTGAAAGAGAAGAGTCTGGGATGGTGAGCTTGCATCGCTAAAGAGCACTGCCGGAGACTGTCATCCAGTATCTGAAGATCACTGATAGGGTGACAGATTACTCACTTGAGAATCTGGGAGCCTGAGTATTTGTCTTGACACCATTTGTGTGACCTGATCAGATTGTTTGTTCTCTCTGAGTCATTTCCTTTTAGTTAATGGATGCCATGACTTGTGTCATTGTAAATTTGATACAGCCTAACAAAGGAGAAAAACAAATCTTTTTGCAATTGTGTTTAACGTGTGCCTGGTCCCACCATGGAAATGAAAGTCTTTTCTGAATGCATGTTTACTTAGAGGAAAGCTGATATCAAACTTGCTTTATTTAAGGTCTTAAGCCCTTCAGCGCTTATCGGTGATGGAAAACTCAGCTGTTAATGGTCACCAGTACAGGTCGGGTCGCTGACAGTGGTGGAGAGATGCTAAGAACACAGACATCAGGGAAACGTCTCCTACCTTTTCCTAATTTATAAATATGTAGATGTGAGGTATCTGTACAATGGTGGGGGTAGAAGAAGAAGGGGTAGGTAGAGGATGGATGGAGAGAGAGAGAAGGAGAAATGTAAAAATAAAGCAGTTTTGCTTCTTCTCATCAAGCTTGGTGAGGTACAAAGTTGCCTTAGCACAGTGGTGCACTGTCGCTTCCAGCTTCTTTCTATGTTGAGTGACTGGGTAATTAGGACATACACCTTGTCCTTCCCCTCTTCTGGTACATGGGACTAGCTCCTTTGTTGACTGACAACACAATGTTTAAGGGTTAATGTGGCAAAATGGCACCAAGTGAGGAAGCTGCAGTGTGTACTTGGAGAATACCCGGATGAAGATTCTCTTTGGCCTTCACTTACGACCAAAGAGGAATATAAGATTTGCTGTTCTTCAGTATCTCACAGCGCAGAAAAACATGATGAATTTTACTTTTTCCCTCTTTCTTTCTCTTTTGTTCTTTCCTTTTTTTGTATCTGGAGTTGTTATGATTACATTTAAGATGGCCTAATCGAGTGAGAGGCCAAACAGATAAATTTACCATGATAAAAAGCTAATAATTTGCCAGATATGAAGGAGAACTCTATAACCATTTCCCATATTTAAAATTACAACTCTTAAGCATATAAAAAGGTGCTTTCATTGATACATATAATACTTTGCTGAATTTGGCACCGTCTGGTATATCATAACCTCAATGAAAATAATTATACGAAAAAAATATATATATATCCCGAAATTTTCTAGTGCATTTTTTATATTAACATCCCAGTTGCATTTTGCGGACACTTGGGCCCTTGTTTGGGTATATTTCTTTTTCCCAGTTCTAGAACCATTGACCTCTCTTTCTTATTCTGCCCCTCTCTCCTCTTTATTTTTACCTTTTTTCAAAACTTACCCTATGTAACATAGTAAATCTCAGTATCACTCTTTCGTAGTATGTAATGATTTAATACAAGTGCAGTAAGAAATTTAAAAATGTATAACTGTTTATGAAATCTGCCCTGAGAGGTGGTGGGAAAATAATATTCTTTTTTTTCCCACTTGATTAAGGATAATTTATTGTTTTTATGTACAGAAAATGTGAGAGTACACTTAGCCCAGTTTAGTGGCAAGCTCTTTAGTCTTTGCTTTCTCCAGCTTGGCAATACGAGCCCAAATTTTGGACCCAGAATATTACCTCCCCAGTGATGGCAGATCTCATCATGTCTGTCATTGTAGCTGGTCCTGATGGCCTCCACCAGCTTAGCCAGCACGCCTTTGTCTTCCGAGTTGACTTGTGTGAAGGTGACAGTGGTACAGGTCTTCCTGTGGACAGACGCCCCAGCATGGCCTTCCCCTTGATCAGACAGGCACTAGTACCACTGAGCTACATCCCCGGCTCCCTTACCTTCCCCTTGGTGATTCAGTAAGGGACCTCCATTTTGCGACACAGGGCAGGCAGGAACACAACCAGCTTGATGGGGTCCATGCCATGTGCAATCACCACAAGCTGATCCTTCTTGTTTTCCACCAGAGTGACAGTGTTGACACCTACTCTGAGGACCAGAGGCCTCTTAGGGGGGATATCTCCTTTGTCAGTGGCTTTCTTCTCTGCCCAGGCCAACAGCCTCTGTTTCTTCTCTTACTTGATCTCTGGACTGTATTGGTGGGCGAGCTTAAGCAGCTGTGTAGCTGGGTAGCTGTGTGGCAGTCCAAGGCCTGGGTGAACTGGTTAACCACAGGGGACACCTTCAGCCGTTTGTACAGGATGGCTCTCTGTTGCTGCAGCCAGATGTGGTGGGACCATTTGACAAAGCGGGTGAGATCTCTCTTGGATTGGATGTCCCGTCCAATGCCAAAACTCTTTGGCTTCTCCTCAAACAGGGGATTTGCTACCTTTTTGGCCTCCTGCTTCTTCATGACAGCAGGGGCCAGGGACACCTTCTTGCCCTTGGCCTTCTTCCCTTTCAGCATCTCAGTCAGCTGACAGAAAGAGAACAACCTTCATTTTTGAGCGAGTGAGACTTTTTTGCATGGAGGGTACCTTAACAGGACCATTGCTTATGAAAAGATAAAACAGAGAGAAAATCTGATAAAAAAAAAAGGTATTATGAAGGAAGAATGCTAAGTGGAAGACATGTTTACTGACTATGCAGGCAATCCTAAGAGACTGTTAGGCTGTCTGATTCTTTGCTGTCATTGGAAGGTAGATAATAGGGACTAGTGACAAGGTTCATGGAAGGATGACAAGAGATAGAGTAAAAGGTCCTGGTTTGTGGATGTTTGGGATTCAGTTGAGGGGTGCAGGGAAAGGGGAGGGAGATGAGAAGTAAGGAACTTCTCAAAGGATTACATGTCAAGTGGCCTTCAGAAATACTAATAACACTTAGCCTTCAAGGTGCTTCTTTAGTGTGAATCCTTCACTTGCATTTCTCCTGCTTATGTGTGGGTTCAGCATCTGCCAATCAACCATACATGAGTCAAAATTATTTGGAAAACACTGCTCTGGTACTTAAACATGTATGAACATTTTGCATGTCATTACTCCTGAAATGGTACAGCATTACAACTATCTACATGAAACACTGTGCTAAGTAGCACAATTAAGCCACAAATGATGGTGGAGGCTGACCATACATGATGTACAGACATTGAGCCACTTCATAGAGGACTAAGGCACCTGTGCACCTGCTATCTACAAATCAATCTCTGTGAACATCAAGAGTGACTCTATACTTAAATTTTGTATTAAGTCTGATTAATCACTAAGAACTTGATTAAATGTAGTTGAGGGAAATCATAAAATAGTTCTTGGACCATAGTTGTGCTGAGCTCAAGACATGAGTGGAGCCATGTCCTCTACTAAGCTTAAAGGAAAGCAGTGGCATTCTTGCATATAGTTCCACCAGCCCTCCAGTTCCATGAGACGGCCAGCATAAAGGGACTCACGTGAGAGTGAGAAGCAGACAGCAGCACCCAGTGCTGAGTGGTGGGATGTGTGAGTATTCTCCAGGAGTTTCCGTCAGTCCCGAACAGGTGCAGGGAAAAGAGACACAGTCATCTGTGATCATAGAAGATGGAGAATGAAATGATTTTTAGGTGGACATTAAAGGAAAGGCCAACTCCAAAGCCCTGAAAACCAAAAGACCCTTGGGTTAGTCATATTGCATTGTATCTTTGAAATGATTGCCAGATTTTGAACATGAATGAGTATTGGATCTATACATTCTGTAAGCTCATGTTATTCTAATTACTTTAAGAGTAGCCTATTAAAGATTATTTCATATAATAATAATAATACATGATACCATGTGGATTAAATTTTGCTCAGATACATAAGACCACTATTTCATTGCCATGATGGAAAACTGAATTATTATTATTTTTTTCTCTTTGCATTTTAGGGAAGGGTCTACAGGGTGTTTAGAGTCTCACTACTAGATTGGTCTCGTAATGATCAGTCTGTTCACAGCCTCCCAAGTGTTGGGATTACAGGAGCACGCCTCCATGCCCAGTCTCAATTGCTGTCTCAGCATGTCCCAGGGGCAGGGCCAGCACAGCAGGCCTGGGAATCAAACCTCTGGCCCCTGCTCCTGCTTGCAGGCACTTTAATCTGCTGAGCTATTTGGCCAGCCCTAGGAAACTGAATTCTTAAAGGACATCTGACTTTAAAAAATGAATGGTGTTTACTTGATTGGCATAGCTCATAAAACGGAATTTTGATGGAAAAACAATCTGACTTTGTGTCATTCATAGTGTTATTTTCTACTGTCACCCTGGCATCCTGCCTTTGAGACAATGCCTGCCTTACAATCTCAGCTTTCTCTTAGTCACTGCTTCATACTCCAAAATTCTCTTCAGATTAAGAAATACAAAACCACACTCAGGCACAGTGATTCATTAATGAACAATTCACCATCCATGGCCCCAAAGTTCTGAAATTTTTTTTCTCCCCCTTGAACTTTTCAGTTTAAAGATAAATAGAGGCACTTCTGGGAAGATTCAACTTCATCTTGCCTCAAATTGTCATCAAGTTAAAACTCATGCAGTTCATATTTGACACTATCCCCAGTGGTGAAAGTTCTATGAATAATAATTCTTAAATGTAGTTATTTTTAATCTTTTGGGAAAAACTCTTACTATTAGTCAATAGTCTGGTTCTTGGGATCAGAGGTGAACTTGAGTATTAATTGTGGTTGACACAGCACACACTACATCAGTGATTATATTAGGAGCCAGGGGCCTTGAAGAGAGATATAAATTGATGCCACAGGCCTGGCGCCAGGCACAGACAGGGCCTGGCCTTAGTATTGATGGATGTTCTACCGTCAAAGTGATTTCTGGATGTCATGACCTATTACCAGCTCCTCTGCCCTGAAATTCCCAGTCGGCATTGAATAAACTGCTATTAATTTGTCTTTTTGCTTTTATGTTCCTTTGCTTCTTTGGCCTCTCTTTCTTCCTTGCACCTTGTCAGGATGAAGACTGTCCAGATGACAGTCTATATGGACAGTGACTCTTGAGACATTTCTCTGTGGGGCTGTGTTGAGGTAGCACTAAAGCCCAAGCTCCCATCAGCAGGACACTTGAAGGAGTACTTCAGAAACAGGGAAATTAGAAATGAATACTTAGCTGGAAGAAGATTAGGGGAGAAAACTTGGGAAATAAAAGATTTCCTCAAGAGAAGTCCTGCCAGAGAGAGACAGCATGGATATTATCTGGAAAAGAAATGCTGTAGCTGAACAAGCAAAGACACAGAAAGAAAGGAAAAGAATAAAACTGAGAGGAAGAAGTCAAAGGTGACAGACAAATCAAGAGGTTGAGAAGAGAACAGAAGGAATATAGGAAAGAAGCATGCTAGAGACCACTGAAGGATCTCTCCTCACCCTTAGCCTCTACTCACGCTTTTCGTACATGTGGACTTTTCTGTAATTTACCAGTCTTTAAAGTACACGTACTTCTAGCAGGTAATTAAATCTCCAGAAAAGTATGTATTATGAAAGTTCATAAAAATACATTTTTAAAAATCAGGTATGAAAATCCTTTTCCTACCCTCCCTCAAGATTCAGGAGCTAGTGGAAAGGGGATTCAGAGGATTTTTTTAAGGTGTTACTTCAAAATTAAATCCTATTCTTTCCTCTCCTACCATTGAAGTTTTCCTATGTGGCAAGGACCAAAGTCTGCTAGAGTCACACTAGGGTGACGTGAGTGAGGAAGTTGATCATAATGGGGGTGCAAGTATCAATACTCTCCTTTGTTTCCACAGCCTCTAATTACTTGACATCACCACCATCATTTTTCCTAAGTTGGATTTACTGTGTATATCCAATTTCAATTAAATGCACAAGATATATTTAGTTCATTGATTATCAAGAGCTTTTCAAAAAAGTTAATATCTAAATAATAGGTAGAGCCCTAGGGTTGAATTTCTTTTCCATTATTTAATTGACATGTAATTATGAAAAATGTTACTGTTTCAGCAGAATTGTGGAAAGCTTATGTGAAAACAAAAACTCAAATATATAGAACATTGTCTCAGTTGCTTTTCTCTTATTGCTCAGACAAAATACCCAACACCCAGAATTAAGGATGAAAGGTGTATTTAGCTCAGTTAGTGGAGGTTTCAGTCAATACTTAGCTGGCTCCAAGGCTGACAGAGTGACACATGGCAGAGAGCAGCCGTCCATGGAGGGGATGAGGGTGGGGGTGGGGCAGAGAGCAAAGGGAGTGGCAGCAGCTCAGGCAGCTAGCCAGTCTCTCTCCTTTCCTTACATTGTAAAGCAGATTACCTACCCCAGAGCAGGTGCAGCATCCACACCCACAGTAATCAATCACAAACTCCAAAAGCCACCCCACACTGCATGAGGCTTTGGGGGGACAACTAGACACAACCCATAACAAACATCTAATATGGTTTAGGGACTATATTGGCTGCTATAATTACTCTCTTTCCTCAGCCTGGATAACTGCCAGTTGAGCAATTCTGCTGCATGAAACTTTAGATAAATGAGAAGCCTGTCAAATACTAGAAAATCATGGATAGAAACATTTTTAATTGGCCGAAAGTTTTATACCTTTCTGGAATCACCCTTACTTTCATTTGAAATCAGAGCAACAGCAATAAAATATTCTTTTAAATAGTCTACTTTTTCCAGTTATGGTGAGAGTATTATATACACATTTTCCAAAAATTAGTCTATTTGTGCCAAGATAAATATTGTGTAACCTTCTATACTGTCATAATTTTCCTGGAAGTAAATATAAAATAAATGAAAAGAAAATAACCCCCTTGCAAAATATATGATGATCAGGCAGACATTGCAATGAAGTTCTGAAGGCCATTCAATATATACTTTAATGAATATATAGAGAAAAATTTTTGCTTGTATTTTGGAAGAAAATCTTAGAAAAACCTTATACTTTTGGATTTTTAATGCACTCATGGTAAAAAGGAATGGTACAATATCAGTAAGTCTTGACTGCTCTTAACTACGGTGATAATAGCATAGTATCATGGTGTGTGTGTGTGTGTGTGTGTGTGTGTGTGTGTGTGTGTTCTGCTCTGGGCTATGGTTGATTCCTCTTAAAAATTTCTTGGTCACCCTTCTGTACCTTGAGATTATTGTGATAGTAAATTCTACGTATCACCTTCACAGGGCTACAGGGTGCCTAGCTGTTTGGTGAAACGTGATTCCACATGTATCTATGAAATAAATTCTGATTAATGTAGAAATCTGTAGGCTGAGTAAAGCTGATTGTCCTTTTGGATCAATGTCCAATCCGTAGAAGAGCTACACTGAGCAAAAGGCTTGTGTAAGACAAAATTTACTATTTCTCTCTGATTGTCTTTGAGGCGGCCACCGCTTTTCCTCTAGAGTTGGACTTGGACTCAGTCTAGAATGACATGATAGTTTCCCTGGATTTTCACTTTGGTGATCGCAGATCCTGGCATTGCTCAGCCTCCATACTTTCATGAGCCACTGCCTTGTAATAAATCTCTCTCTTTTGATTCTGTTCCTGTGAGTTACCTTACTAATATAGCCTTCATTTAGCTTTCTCTTGAGATGGCTAACAAGAGCTCTGCTATCTTATGAAACTACCAGTTCCAAAGATTTGTTCACCCCCCCACCCCATTTCTCTCCAAGAGGGCAGGTGAGAAACGCCATTTCCATTCACAGGTGCCCAAACTGTGTTCCAGGGCAACCTGTCGGAACAATGATCAGGACAAGGAAGTACTGCTCTGAGCCTTGTATTTCTGGCTCACTTCATGGAATAGCTCTATGTCGTTGTCTCTGGCGTGCAGTCCCAAAATGCTTTTAGCGTCTGGCAGCCACTTCCTCGGTTCTTCACTGCTGATACAATGCTGCTGCTGGAGGACTCTTCAGGTTCTGGAAGATGATCTCCATCCCTGAAAACTGTCTCTTCTCTTGACTTTTTCAAAATCCACAAGGTTGACAGCTTCATCATCAATGCTTTTTGCCTCCACACGTGCAGGCAGAGAGACTTTCAGAAACTGTACAATCCCATGATGTGAAAAAAAAAATGACTGAGTTTTAATTTTCTGGAAATAAGTTATATTTTTTACAGATAAGATCCCAGAACTCCCTCCACCCAGCCCTCCAAGAAATTTGTCCTAGATTGTTTTTTAATGATTTTTAAAATATTTATTTATTTGATACAGGATCTCACTACGCAATTTGTAGTGATCCTCCCTTCTCAGCCTCCCCAGTGCTGGGATTGCAGGCATGCACCACGATGCCCAGGTTTGGTGGCCAGTACTGTGGTGCAGGATTCCAGGGCAGCACTGTATGAGGTACCAAGAATCAAACCCAGGTCCTTGACCTTGCTAGCCAGGAGCTTGGACCACTGAGGTATCATCTCCCCAGCCTGTCCTACAATTGTGCCAGGTTTTATGGCTCCTTATGGCTTTCTGATTTTTATTTTGCCTTCAGTGTGAGTGGAAGACAGAGGAGGACAGAGGTCATCAATAGAAAGGGTTAACTCAATAGAAAGCATCAGTTTTTATGTTGAACCTGAAGGAGTTCAGCGGTCTCAGCATGTTTAAATTCGTTCATCTCTTTAAATATTTATCATTTATCTGTGATAAGAGCATTTTAAAAATACCCTTTTTTAGCTGCTCTGAAATGTATAATACAGGTTCTTTCCCTTAACTCATGAAGTTGCATGTACCTCTTCCCCCAAAAGATATGCCAAATCTTCTCAGCAGTCTAAGACTGAGCAATCTTGCTCAAAGTTAAGCAAAAGTTTACATGTTTTCAAGAAAATACTCTTGGATTCAACTTTCAGGCTGAGACATGCACAAGTTCACCATATATTCCAATTGTGTATCTTTGTCTTTCTTAAGCATATAGATTAGTTTTAAAAAATCCATTTTCCTCATTTACTCCAATACATCTTCCCTTCTCTGTCCACCCTATACTGAAGCACATGAAAGTTAAGTGTTAGTACTGTCAAGAAATATTTGTTCAGTGCCTCTTTTTACTTTAATGGCTGCCACTTTACAGTTGTAAGATACAGTGGCAGGCTAACACTATGGTCATTATTTTCTCCTCAGTATACAAATAATACTGGAATCCACTGTGTCCTGTCAATTACCTGCTATTTCACCATTATAGCATTACTCTTAGTCATGTTCCTGTTGCCCAAGTGGAAGACTTGTCCTTGTTTCCACAGAGCTGTCAGCCTCACAGGACAGAGGGGTACACAAGTGTCCAGTGATAATAAAAGGCCACAACGATGGTGATGGTGTCTGCAGAGGGCAATGGGGCAACAGCCCGGGGGACAGTGCGCTCTGCTTCTACATACAGAAGTGGAGAAGATGAAGGAGAGAAGCGGAGAAGAGAAGTTGTTTCTCCTGGGTCCTCACACAAACGTGATTTGGCTAAGGGGGAGCTGTAGCAATGGAGAAGTGAAAGATCTGATACCTGTAAGGTACCTAAGACCTAAAGCAACTCAAAGAGATAGTCTTAATTCAGCTAGTGTTTGGAAAGCAAGTACTTTTTGGAAAGAATACTTCAGCATTCCTATCAAACTATGTTATTAAAGTGCTCATTTAACCAGAAATTTTGTGCTGTTTTGTTCTAGTAAAAGTTATCTATAAGCCTTCAATGACTTATTAGTTTTAATTTTTTTATTTTTTTTTATTTTTTGTATTTTAGGGAAGGGTCTACATGGTGTTCAGGGTCTCACTACTAGATTGCACTCATAGTGACCCACCTGTTTACAGCCTCCCAAGAGCTAGGATTACAGGTGTGCACCACCACTAGTTTTAATTTTATACAACAATTTAGAAATATTTTAAAAATTAATTTTTCTTCATTTTTGTATTAAATGTAATCTTTTTATGCAGAGGCTCTTTAATTCTCTTATTTGTCTAACATTTCTGGAATGTTTTATACATTTTACATGATATCTATTTACTTTCCCAGGGGAAGATTCAATGCTTTCTATAAGACTGAATTGCTATGGCTAGCTACTTTAAGATTTTATTAATTGCACTTCACAAGTTAGTTCATAAGCTCATACATTACAATCATTAACACAATCCTTGAGAAATTTGTTTTAAATTTTAAATATATAAATAGTGGACAGAACTTTCTGAAGTACCTAGTGCCTTAACACAATAAAATATCAGAATTCTGTATTTGTGCTTTTATAGTTTATAGTTATTTCAGAGTTACTTATGCAAAAATATTTAGGCAAGGGGCTGGGGAGATGGCTCAGTGGAATAAGCACTTCCCTGGCAAGCACAAGGGTCTGAGTTCAATCCCCAGTTCCACAATAAATAAATAATAAAAATTAAAAATTAAAAAAAATTAAAAACAAAAAAGGCACAATCATTTACTCCATTTTATTTAAGTAATACTTCAGTGATCATAAATAAATCTTTATTGCTTCAACTTTTCCAATATTAAATGCTCTCATACACTGATCTTTTGCCAATTTATGAGACAGTTATTTTGCTTTTAATTTTTTTTTTTGGCAGGTAAAACTTCTATCTGAAAGTAAATTTGAGTACTGACAGTGAATCATCCAGTGTACTCAGTGACCATAACACATAATAATGAGAAAAAATACGATTGTTGATATAGACAGGAATCATAGCATCGTTGGTTAAGTGCTATAATAGAACTATACACAAAGTATCAGAGACAAATGGCAAAGCATTAAATTCTACTTAGGGAGGGTTGAGATGTTGGAAAAAGACTAAAGAGGGGAGAAGTTCCTCCTGAAGGATTCTGGGGGAATCAAGAGAGGGCAAGTATTCCAAGTAAAGGCAACAGTGTGAGGACCACATGACAACGGTGAGGGGTCCCACGGGTGGGCCCTGAGTAATCAGGATGGTTCTGTACTGTAAGGACCTGGTATGCTGGGAAGCTGAAGAGGTGGCTAAAGACCTGCCCTGAAAAGACAGCTTTGGTAACGAGGAAAGACTACAGAGATCTACTGGAAACAATGCCACCAGTGCCAACAACTTTACAGACACTAGGCAATATGGGAGCCACCACTGAAGCCACTACTTATGGGTGGCTGTGAGGACTGTTTGAACAAGAACTTGGAGTCATGGGACTAAGGAGATAGCTCAGAAGAATAAGTGCTTGCCTGGAGAGCACAAGGTCCTGAGTTCAATCCTCAGTACCACCACACACAAAGAAAGAAAGAAAGAAAGAAAGAAAGAAAGAAAGAAAGAAAGAAAGAAAGAAA
>NDGN011519558.1:1272-14361 GCA_002564285.1 Tympanoctomys barrerae | reverse complement strand
AATTTTATTTATTTATTTATTTATTTATTTATTTATTTATTTATTTTGGCAGAACCAGGGATTTAATTCAGGCCCTTGCACTTGCCAAGGAAGCACTTATTCTACTAAGCCATCTCCCAGCCCCAAGATACTATTTCTTGAGTGGATAGAGTTTTAATTTCCTGTTATATTTTGTTTCCTCCTAAAATATTCTTCTTTCTGTACTTTGGTTAAACTTTTCTCTATTACTATTTTCAGTTACCATTGGTTAATTTAAGAATCTTGTCATGACTTTAGATTTCCTGTCTCCTAAGAATACTGGCAAACCACTCTATCCTGTTGGTATTTCTTAAATTACTTTGCCTGTGTTGTCCTGCCTGAGTAGTGTAGTGGCTCCAGAATACTTAAAACACATAAACAAAGAAACAGGAAATAGTTAATGACTGCTCCTCCAGAAGCTCAGTAAATTAGAAAAATCAGTGAATCTTGGGGTAAACTCATGTGTATATAGCTGTAAACAGTAATCTCCATTCTTTTAAAAGTGCAAATCACTTATTACAACAAGCCATAATCATTTTCATTTCAAGTTCTAGATGAGAGTCAGTTATAATGAGAGAATTTGTATTTTCTAATTAGAGTTGTTTTTTCTTAAAGCAGAGAAATGAAATGGTGAATTACTACAAAGAAGAAAAACCTTTTCAATTAATTGGAGGAAAATAATTTAAAGTATATCCAAATCAAACAGAGATTAAAAAGTTTTAGTCATTCATAGAAGCCCACAAAGCACATATCTCTTCTTTCAGAATGCCACAGAACTTTGTATAATAGAGGCAAGGGTAATAGAGGCAACCATGAATTGCTATGGAAGAGGAATTTGGTGGGTTGGCCACGCTTTGAAAGGCCTTCCTTTTGGGTGTGTGCCAGGTTTCCCTGAGCACCCAGTACACACAATTACTGCATTTGCATGTGTAAATTGGGTAATGGCATGCCTTACTATCAGATTTGTATGTGAAAATGCTATCAGCATATGTACTATTGGTTGTGTGCCCACAGAAAAGGACTTTTAATGGGGTTGCATTAGTTGGGGAGGAAAATTTTTGAGAAGTTTTAACCATGTTCAACAGGCCTGGATCCAGTATAGATGCTCCCGTAGATAATTGGCACCCCAGATAATTGCTGTGTTGTTCTATATCCTTTCAAATTCTATCTAGGGGAGGAAATTCATCAGAGGATCATTTGACCAACTCTAATTAGCACAGAGCAAAATTATACCCAAGTTACTCTTGGCAGCACCATCTGAGCCAAAGGAACAGACTGCAAAGCAACCAGTCCATTCATCTTGGCCATCTTCACAGTCAACATGGATCTTGACAAAAGTGACTCTGTCTTTTTTCCTAAGATGCAATATTCCACACACATCCTTTTTGTTACATCATTTTACTTTTCCAAAGATTTTTGTGTTTCTCAGTTGCATCTTTAAGAAATAGACATTGCTTCTCTACTCAATGAAACTAAAAAAAATCACATTGGTTATTCTTTCAATGTATTTCTTCCATTCAATTCTAATTGTCCTGAGCTATAAAGAACCACAGTGGCCTAAGCATTCACCCAAGAAATGTAATGCTCATGCTTCCTGAGTAAAACATCATTATACATGATATAAAGATAATGGGACTGAATGTTTCAAATTGAAATTTGCTAAGAGACTGGAGTATTTTGTAGTTGTTGCCAGATAGTGCCTTATGTGAGTGTCTTCCTTCTCTGATAATTCTTATTTCCATTAGTGTCTCACCCCTAAAACCAATCTTGATATATAACAACTGTCATGCTGTATTCCTTTAAAATCTAACTTTCTACTGTGTAAATGCATTACTTCTGCAGAAATAGCTCATCCCAACTCTGGATTTAATCTCTTGATATAATTTCTCAAACTTCGAAAAGCTAAAATATTGCATAACTCTGATTTGATTTTTTCATCCATCCTTCTTTTCATCAGTAGTTCTCAAAATTTGAGTAACAAATGTCTGCAGAACTCATGAAATTAGAACTTAAGAGAATGAAGTGTAGAAATTTGAGTGAGATCCTGAGATTTTTCTCATTGTTTCCACACTAAAGTGTGTCTGTAGCACATGGTTTTGTCTTAGTCTTATTATTTGCTTTCTTTCATTTATTTGTGAGGGTGCGCAGGACTGCACACATCCTCACATTGTAATGGCATGCAACATATTAAAGGCATGTATACAGACAGGATTATTATACTGGTTTGGAGTTAGTAAAATGAAATCATACCAAGAAAACACAATGTGAATATTCAAATATATATTATAATACTAAATATGCTTTGGTGCAGGGGACCACTGCTTTACTCAGTCTCCTACTATGTGTGAGAAATAGTAACTGGAGATTCAAGATCATCTCTGTTTAGGTTTACCATGTAATGGGCACCCTCAAGCATGCTCTAAGAACGCATATAGTAGGTGATAAGAATAGACTGATTTATGAAAACTCAATATTGGAAAGGTGTAGCATTCCATTTCACAAATAGTATTCTGCTAGATTAGAAAATATCATAAGCACCTTTGTGAATTCTCAGTCCAGAAACCATAAACCACTGGTATTTTTTTTTTCATCATTTTAATTTAGCTATCTGTTTTGGATTACATAAATAAAAATGAGTCTCTATTTTCCTTATAAGATAAATCAGTCTCTCTACATAGGAATCACTAGTTAGATTGAACATTAGAGTACATATAAAACTCCATCCTTAAAGGACATGAAAATATTTCTCAATTGGAAAGAAACTGCTCACGGTGACCTTCATGTTGAACAGTGGGGGTCAATACAGGCACTAAATCATTTTGATTCACAGATGAGATCAACATATTCATATTTGTTTGCCAAATGTGTATTTTAATTTAAGCTTCTTCTGATTGATGTGTGTAATTTATGCTGCCTCGAACTAAGGCATCATATTTTTCTTTTTTTCCTAACTAACAGGGGGAGACTTTCTTGGAAACAGATAAAGGAAAGAGTCCAGTAATTTGTAGCAATGTGACTACAGCCACACATGCTCTAGAATTAATGTTCTTCATTAGGGTGAGTAGGATCAGCTGTATGTATACATCAGATTTTTAATTAACTCAGTCCCTACAACATGGCTTATGATTCAAACTGTTAGGATTTTTTTTCTTAAATCACAAAATTAAAAAACTGGATGGCACATCTTTTCACACACAAAAAGGGAGGGATATTCAGAGAATGAATAGATCTTTGTATTAGAGGGAGAGTGCCAGAAAGATCTTTGTATTCCTGTGTTAGTCAGATAAAGGAGAGCTTGGCATCATATGATTCCAATGGGATGCTGTAAACCCCTGGTGACCACTTTTTCTCTGTGTAATATACATTATTTCAGCTTATTTGTCTTCATATCTTTAAACTAATATTTGCAATTTATAAACTGCCTTGCTTTGGCAGAATTAACCTGGTGATGTTTTAGTTAGAAACTGTACTAGCAATTTAAAGAACCTTCAGGAAGGCAGCATGAGGAGCTCAAGTGAGGGGTGAGGGGAGAAACTTTTTATAGCAGTCTCACTCTCTGAGATCACATTAACATAAATTTGACAGTTAATCTCCATATTGCAAAGATGCTGCCCAGACTTACTTAATTAAACTTAGAACAAATATGTTTCTTTATTTGCCAGGTACAGTTTTTATCTTAAAAATACTCACTTCTAATTACGATGCACAAATATGATTTAAGGCAGGAGGATGGAGCAGTGAATAGGAGACTAGCTCTGACTGATCAAAGAGAGTGTGGCATTCCTGCTGACACCTGATCCTCAGCTCCTGAGGAAAGACAGTAAAAATGTACCAATGACTTGTGCAAGTTACTTCTTTGCTTTATACTTTAATGAATAAAATTAGATTGAATAGATTTTTTTTTCTCAATTCTATTTAAAATCTAGTGTTGGGGGCTGAGGATATAGCTTAGTGGTAAAGCACTTACCGGGAAAGCACAAAATCATGAGTTCACATCTCAGTACAAAGAAGCCCTCGAATCTAGTCTCTACTAAATATTTGTTGAATGTGCAAACTATTTATTCAAAGAAAAACTGAAATATTATGTTGAAATACCTCCAGAGGAACGTGTACCTGGACATTGGGAAGCCTTGTACTGAACTGCAAATGATCTAACTTTTATGAACCTCAGGTTTCTCTTTTACTGAGCTTAGGCATATCTCATAATTTTCAGTCAGGTAGAATATGATGACTCAATCATTCAATAAATACTTATGGACACTTGGACATGCTTTGTGTGCCAGTGACTCTTCTAGGTAATAGAAAACAAGTGCTTTTTTTCGTATACTTATCCTTTAAATCTGTCAAAAGTATAGAGTGGGTGGTTGCATATTGAGGAGAGGCTGAGGACCTTCAAGGCTTAGTGGAATAAGGCTGGTCTTTTCTTTCCATGAGATGACTTGGAATGATGAGAAAGTTGGCTGTGACATGTATGTCTCAAGTTCATTGGCTTGTCTTCTGACACCTTAGGGTCACACAGGAGAAAACCACTGTGCAGAGTTGCAGTTTTCTTGCTGCTTGTCCTGCACTATATGCCTGGACTCTGGGCCTCTTCAGGATTTGATTCCGCTACTTGGTTTTCCATCATCCAGCAGAATAGCTGAGTAGTTTTCTGTGGATTTCCTTATCCTCCTGTAGGGATGTAAGAATTTCTCCCCTTTGCTTGAAGAGTACTAATCCACTGTATTCTCAGAATACAAAATAGAATAAAAAGAATGCAAAAATGAGGAATAAATTAAGCTTTTTGCTTAACATATTTGTTTTTAACTCACTAAGGTGAATGAAATCACAACATACATAATGGGCAAGTAATGCCTTTGACTCTGAACACGTACATTGTTTTACATTTCACCACAGCAGTTTCCAATATGTATCTACTTGATGAAGGTAGGTGGGGTAGAAATTGTTACTATAATTTTATAGAAATAAAACATGTTCATTGATGTTGTGTGACATGCTGAAGTATTTATAAAAGGCAATAGATCAGGGATCAATGCAAATTCTCATTGGAACTTTAAGGCTAAATTTTTTACTTGGTATGGAAACGTTACATGGCTGCATTATATCTATTTGCTAAATTATTTCATGTATCAGTGATTGAATTTCAGTTGAAAAAGTCATTTTTGACTGATTAAAGCAGAAAGCTAATCTATTCAAAGGATCATGGATGCCTCTAAGAGAAACTAAGAAGGCTGGAGAAATTATTGCTGTTATGTACTCAAAATCTTTAATGAAAAAACTTTTGTCACATCAATTAGTAATGATACCCTTGTCAGAAATATCCACTTCATAAATACTTTTTTACAAAAATATTTATAGGAGTTAGTAGTCTTATTTTCTTCCATCTGTTGACAGTATTTAGTAAACCTAAAGATAACAAAACCCAAGAACTGTCAATTTCATTCAATTTCTGTACATTCAAACACAAAAAATAAAAGGTAGCATATGATCTGGTTTGGAGTTCCAGATCAATACTTAATGCCTAAGGCATTTTGATTTTCTCAGATTTCTTACATTTTTTATTTACTTCAAAGAGTTGATGATTCAGTCAATTGTTAGTGAAGGGTTGCAATTAATACTATCAACATGATTTACAACTATAAAGTTGTAGGAAAGTTGTTGCTACACAGTTTGGCACTTATTTGTAACTGTTTCATATTTCTGTTTTTTTCTCTTGGCTTGCAAACTCCTTTATTATTGTCTGTTTGTCTCTGAAATATGCATGTGCTGCAATACATTGGTCTAGAAACTTACTGCATTTCATAATTGTCAGAAAGATGGCCATTGTTGTTAGTCACCCAGTGCAGAGTTATCCAAAGGACATACAATTTTACCCAAAGCTTCCATTTGCCAGCCAAATTGTTCATGAACAGAACTGTCTTGTCTGTAAATTAAGGTTTTACTATGTGCTGCCCCACTCTAGACTCAAAGCACCACTGTGGCTGGCCTGAAGCGTGTCTCCAACTGTGATTCTCTTCCTCACAAAGCCAACTCAGTCTTTTAATGCTCAGATTTACCTCCAAATTTCTTCAAAGACCACCTCTTAGGGCCCTTCATGGTCTGTCTTTTACTCACCAGTTTTTTTTCTCTTATTCTCCATTGGTGAATTTCTGTTTTCTGTGACCAAATGAACTTAAACTTCTTGACCTCTGCATGTGCCTTGTGTTCACCTATCTTCATGCTTGTCCAAGTTACTGTTTCTTTTCTAGGGAAATACCACCCTCCTATAAAATTCGCACATTTGAAAACATAACACAAGTGGAGACAAAATAGCACTATTATAAACATGCATACTATCTTTGTTTTCTGAACAAAGAAAGTAATTTTTAGGCAATTTTGATGCTTATAATCCTTTAATTACTATGCAGTCACAGTCCACTAAGTTTGTTATTTGTCTTAGAATAGTAAACATTCCAGAAAGTTGAATCTTTTGTATCAGGACACAAATGTGTCCAGAACCAATACATGAATAACAAAGAACAGAAGCTATTAATATCTTTAATGTCTACAGACTTTTACTTCAAAAGTCAAACTTTGGATGCAATAATATTTCTATTTCACAAAAACATTGAAAGTCAACTTATAATAAAATTAAGGAGTAATGATGGACATAACATTGGAAACCAGGTTCTTTAGTTGGGAACTTAGCATTACTTATATTCAGGTTTTGTGTACGTACCATTCTATAAATTTAAAAATAATTGTTGCAGTGAGCTAGTGAGTTAATATTCATAGTTTAATTTGATTTGTGGTTACATTGCTCAAGCATTTCTTTTCTTCTTGACATGGATACACACACACACACACACACACACACACACACACACTAAATAACTGGAGTTCAAACTATTTTTTGCTTTGGCCACTGGCTGAGAAATCAGCTACATTTTGAGAATGAAAAAGAGCTTTGCAAGAAGATAGAGTACAGTGTTTTGCTGTACAAAAGGCACAGATGAATCCTTGCTGTATTGGGCAAGAGTGAGGTGGATTGGGCTACATATCACCAAGGCTGGGCTCTTCTGGAGATTTACTTCTCAACTGATAAAGAGAAAATTGTCTTCTTTTATGTATCCCTCATATTTCCATTCCTATTTATGGGAGTAAAACAATGCTCACTACCTATGAACTGATGCAATAAAAAAAAGATACTAGAATAAATTTTCCCTAAACTTAGACTATACCTTGAAATTCTTTTGCAACTGAGAAATGGGTTACATATTTCATTCCTTAGAGAAAAGCAAGAACCCTGTGTGCAGCCGTCATTAGGTACTACCAATAGGAGTACAGAAAAAAGATGATCAATTTGGAAATATGATTTCATATATGTTTCTAGTCACCAATACTAGGGAATGTTGTCAAATATTTCTGAGAAAACTCACACTGTCTCTGTAGGTTGATTAGATGAGCTTTCGTACACTGGAAACCTGACTACTTTCCAACAACTTGATTTCACAAATGGAAAAACAGCATCTGTTTTCCTGCAGCTTCACATATGGTGATCATTGTTGCTAAGACAAGCTGAAGCAGGTAGTCCGTGTGACAGTGCCCCTCTGGAGTGTTGCAATCTCCTGGGACCAGATTATATTGGTCTGCTGTGAGGGACTTTGCCTCCCTAGGCAGTAGAAAGTGCATATTTAATCAACATATGCAAAGCATTTGTATGAACAGCAAATTACAGAGAAAATGATCAAAAGCAGTATTTAGAACTTTTCTGTTTGTATTTGCAATGGACTAATTTGGATAGGCATACCTTATGCCATACTCTGCTGGTTTGACTATTTAAGGAAAAAAATGAGCGAGTCACTTGCAGTCAAAGGAATTGAAATTCTTGTATATATGCAAGAAGAAGGGAGCTGGTACTTGTCATGGGAGGGAGAATATGAGTATGTCGTATTAGCCGATGAGGAAGCATAGATGCCGGACAAAAACCAGCATTGGACAGACTTTGGGTCTAAAGCTTATACCCTCTGTACCTCTAAATGCTCTGATTATGTTTCATAGTCATCATCATCTGATTGTGTTTCATAGTGTATATGTTTTCTAAAAAAAAATGTGGGGAAAAGGAATAAAGCTAAATTACAAATTCCTACCCTTTATATTTTCCAAGATCAATGTTTGTTTCAAAAGTCAAGAGATTAGCAGCAGTAGAATTAAATTCCAGAGTCCATCTGCTAGCCAGGTATGTTGTAAACAGATGCCCCTTTTCCAAAACTGCTGTGCCACTGGCCTTGGCTTTGGTTTGGAAGGACAACTTAATCACCCACAGAAAAGAAAACCTTCCACAATTCTGCAGTAGTCTTGGGCATCTGAATATCATCATAATTAAGCAAATAATTGTTATCAGGAACTCTTCCTTCAGCGTATCTCCATGATAGGATCATAATAGATTCCAACTAGAATATTGGAAAATACTCAGTCTTCATTAAAATACAAGATTCCTTATTTATGAATGCAATTTCTTTTGACAGCAACTTTACTCTTAACAATTATCTAACGATGGAATGATTTGAAGCATTATATATGGCAAATGGTATTCCTCTTGAGACATACGAGAACAAGAATATTATAGGGAAAAGGTAGAAAGTGTAGGCAAGTTAGAAGCCATGCTTCAAGTTAAGGCTGTAAAGAAAGACATTAAGGACTGTCTTCCTTAGTAAAAACTATGAAATTAGTCTCATAAAGGTAAAAAAGATGGTTATCTGTCAGGGGTATATTTTGTAATTTGTAAATTAAAAACATGTTTTAGTATTTCCCAAAATACATAACCTGCAAGGTTAGATTTCAGACTTGATGTTATTTTCAGCTGCAGTCTGCCTTTGGAATCAGGGATAGATCTCTCCTTTAGTGGCAACTACCCAGTAGACTTTTAACACATTCTTCAGTAACTTCAAGAGCCATAAACCTTGGCCAGGCCACCTCAGGACACATTGGAGTCTCTTGTCTTGGACTATTTTTCCCTTTGGCCTTTTCATTCTAGTAGTCCATGTGACTACCACTTTCTCAAACTTGGCTTGTGTGCTTTATTCATATCGTAGTCTCAACCTTTGCCAAAAACTATTTTTTTACTTTATTGTTACCACAATCAGCCTGCATTATGATAGAATTGTGAGGTAATATATACAGTAGTCTTCCCCTATCTGTGGTTTAGCTTTCTATGATTTCAATTACCCAGTCAATTGAATTCTGAAAATATTAAATGGAAAACTCCAAAAAATTCTTAAAATAACTTTTCTTACAGCAGGTTACTATAATTTATTATTGATCTTATGCCTACTTTATAAGATAAACTTTAGCATAGGCATGCATGTTAGGATAAAAAATATATATAGTATTTGATACTTTATGTGCTTCCAGGTTTCCACTTGAAGCCACCCTTAGTGATAAGGAAGAACTCTATGTGCATATTTCTATTTTCTAGTCTGCATTTCACTAACAAACATGTGTTCTTGAGTAGTCAATTTTTTTTTCAGAACCAGTGATTGAACTCAGACCTTTGCACTTGTCCAGGGAAGTGCTTATTCCACTGAGCCATTTCCCCAGCCCCTCAATTTCTAATTGTCTGTTGGCCTCATGATTCTCATCTGTACAATGAAAATGTTTGACTTGAGCACTGACGCACCTCAGATCCTCATAAAGAATGCTTCCATGCATACGTTCAAGCACACTTACCTCAATAACCTTTTGCATATCTGTATAAAAATTTGAATTAAAAAAGTTTCCATTTTAAAAGAGAAAAAAGGAGCCAGAGAGATAGTTCAGCAGCATAAGCACCTGTCTGGTAAGCACTAGGTCCTGAGTTCAATCCCTGGTACTGAAATAAATAAATAAACAAACAAACAATGATATAGCCCTTTATCATATCATTTATTCTGATATCAATCTCCACTTGCAAATTAATGACCTAGCTGATTAAAACCTTGCCTAATGAAAACAATTTAGATCAGTGTAGACTATATGCAACTTGAAAGCTGGCAATACACATTGTAGTATCTTGTATATTTTTTGTCACAGTGTAAGCTATTCTGCAGACACTTCATAGAATTTAATCTATATTCTTAGAGCTCCCATTTTGTATCAACATCTTTACAGTTTTGAAGGCACAAACATGACTAAGGCCTATGCTAAAAGACATTGATTGTCAACAGAATGAAGGCATTAATATAACTAAAGGAAAGTAGAAATCTGAAGAAAAAAATCAGCAAAATTGATATTAAGTTATAGTTTGATGACTCACATAATGATGCAATATATTTGTCTTCAAGGTTTCAATGAAAATTAAAACCTTAATAAAGTTGCCTATATTGATTTTGCTTAAGAGAAAATTTTCTTTCTTGGTTTAAACAAACATGGTAAAGTCATATTTCTTTCACCCTATAAAGGAGTAAACTTTGCATTAAAGACTTTATAGTACCTGACTCATAACTTCTCACAAAATTTACAAATGAGTAAGGTAAGAGTTTTTATATTCCTAATATTCTATAGGCTGCTGAACTATTTATCCCTTTTTCCTCTTAAACTCAGTCTTGATGCACCATTTGAACAACCATGTGGTCAGATGCCCAGTGGCTCATTCTGGTAGCTTTCACTGTATTGCTAAGCGTATCTCAAAGCACATCTTACCAGCTCCAGAAATCTTTACTGTCTCTTTCTTTTTCAGACATATTTCTTAAATATAAAAATTTAAGAGATGGTATCATGGACTCATATTAAAGCAGAGTCTGTAAAGATCAACTATTTTTCAAATTCTAGTTCTTTGATAGCTTTTTAATATGAGTAGAGATACTAATAATACCTAACAGACAGGTTGTTTGAGAACAATAGACAGAATGACCCCAAAATACTGTGCTTAGGAGTATCTCACAAGGAGTAATCATTAATTTGGTCAAAATAAGCTTTGAAATTTCTGTGAATTGAAAAACAGACATGATGCTGTGTGGGAGCTTTTAGTTATCCATCTTAGGAAATTCAGTATAAGACTGTGGATTCCCCTGGATGAAAAGTGGTCTCTCCAGAGTGAGAAAGAGCAAGTACTTGGGAAGAGCCAATATAGTTTGAATATTGGCTCTACTTCCACATCTTATGAACATCACCAGAGGTGATGTTCTGAATGAGAACATGTTCTAAAATGTAGAGGCCCCATGTTATACTTATGAAGTTAAAATCCCTGCAACAGAAGCCAAGAATAATCTTAGACAAGTAGAGTCTTAAACATATCAAGTCATTTAAGTATTGTGTACCAGGTTTGCATATTAACAACTCCTAGTTTATTACCTTGGATCTATTACTCAATGTTAAGGTTTAGACTGAAAATGTTCCCTTGAAGTCTCCTGTGTTCAGAGATGGGGTTTCAGAGATTAAATTGGCCCATGAGGGCTTTATCATGAGTGGATTAATTCAAGCCATAACCTTGGACTCTGGAGCTTGTCTCTTGTCTCTTCTTTGGTTCTTTTTCTTGCTCTGCTTCCTGGTTGCTGGACAAGGAGCAGCTTTCTCTCCCACACCCTTTCTCCAGGCTATTTACCCCTACACCAGGCCCATAGAAAGGGATTCAGCCAACCATGGACTGAAACCTCTGAGGCCATGAGCCCAAATGAACCCTTCCTTCCTCCAGTTTAGTTTCTTAGGTATTTTATCATAGCAGTGAGAAGCTGACCAAAACATTCGATATTTTCAAAACCTTAGTCTCTTCATTTATAAAATTAGGCTATTTACTTACAGGTCCATAATAATAAAAGAAATGAGACAGTACTTAGAAAATGCTCACATGGTCTGAAACAGAGGAAATATTTGATGCATTAACATGTATTAATTTCTCTCAACTTCATGTCTATATTCAATTAAATAACTAGAAAGCCAAGGAATACTTGGAAAGCATTAATGTGGGAAAGAAATTCCATCAAACAGTGAGTCTTGACTCGTCTCTGTACCAGTAATTTTCTTATGTGGGTTAGGAAGTGAGGTGTGGGAGTATCAATCTTTCTGTAAAAACATAGGACTACTACTAGACAAATGGTCAAAGCCACTAATTGTATTAGGAAAGAAAAATAATAGAGTACTTATGATTGACACATTAGGTCAACTTGAGAAGTTTAGAAGCTTAACTAAGTAACTCACTAGTTCTATTTCCTAGGGTATAGAGGGCATGCCCTTACTCCTCTAAGATCTTGTTCATTGTGTCAACTCAAGAAATTTAGAAGCTTAAATAATTTATCAGGGGACGAGCATCCTGTACAAGGGGAGGGCATGGAGATGGTATGAGTGATGCACCTGCCTGGGGGTGGTATCTTATAATATAAGGGTGGAAAAAAGTCTTACTTACTTATTTGCTTCCTTTTTTCCACTTACCATTTTTGTTGTTTTCTGCCACCTTGAACTGTTGTCCCTTGGCCATGCCAGCCTGCCTTGACTACAGACTGCAACCTCCACAAACTGTGAGTTCAATAAACCTTTCCTTTCTTAATTTTGGGTGTCAAATATTTTGTCTCAGCCACCAGAGTAACTTAACTAAGATAAGTACCACTGTCCTAGATGGACTTGTGTGATTCACTATCTTCTACTCTTTGGAACCTTGTGTCCTATAACAGTGACTCATCAAGCTCAGAAACCTGGCTCATTTCTCTTTCTCTATTACTTTTAAGCTATCTTTGTGTTTATTTTAGACATTTAAATCTGTCAAACTGATTTTTAAAGAGAATACAAAAAAACATTTTAAAAACATTAGAAATAATAAAGAATTTCACTAAACAAGATGAGAGGAATCCAGTAATTGTTCTTATATTGCATATTGCTGTCTTCAAATTAGTTGTTTAGATTACCAGACATTAGCATGTAAGGTTGGTCAAAAATTATTTTTAAAAACAGGAAAGAGAAAAGAAATTTAAACATTAATTATTCCTTTCAATAGAACAGAAGAAATCATCAACACAATTAGCTAAGTTGTCCTGTGTATATACATATATATTTCATTTTCTCCTTTCTTTCTTTTCTTTTTCTTTCTTTCTTTCTTTCTTTCTTTCTTTCTTTCTTTCTTTC